>RJWT010027907.1:0-15363 GCA_004365215.1 Cuniculus paca
GATTATAGGTGTGCCCATTCGTGTGTGTGTGTGTGTGTGTGTGTGTGTGATACTAGAGATTGAAATCAGAGCCTTCACACAGAGCTGTACCACCAGTCCTTTTTTATTTTTTATTTTGAGACAGGGTCTTACTAAGTTGCTGGTGCTAGGCTAGAATTTGTAATCATCTTGCCTCAGCCTCCCAGGTAGGTGGGATTACAGGAGTATGCACCATGCCTGGCAAACTTTTTTTTAATTTGTATTTTTGAAATGATTAGCAAGGAGCCCATCTTAGAGCTCTATGTGTTGTGCTCTACCTGTGGGCAAATCACTTCCCAGGCACCTCCTTCCTCAGGCCCAGCCTTCAGAGCCCAGGGAAGCTCCTTCCACTGTGTTCCTTGCTTGCAAGCAGGGCAGGTATCCTAGAGGAGGATTATGGGTTAGTGGGAACAGAGGGTGACCGGACAGTGATAAAAAGACCTAGATCAAGTATATAGCTTTAAAATAGGCCAACAGGTGTGCATGAGCACGGGCTGTTCTTGGAATGAGAAGACTGGCTTAGAAGAGCACAGTATTCTCTAGGGGCAGTAAGAAAAACTGCTTTGTATGTATAGTTCTTGGAGCATGTGCCTATTTGTTCTCACCTGGGTAAGCACTCTTGGCACCTGGGCCTGGGTCCAAGCAGAGTGGAGGATGGCTGCCATTGGAGCTCAGTAACATAGTTAAGGGCAAGGACTTTGGGGTTAGGGGGCTGAGTTCAAGTTCTGGCTTTACCACTGACTTGCTCTGTGATCTAGGTGACTTTACGTCATGAAGCTTTATTTGCCTTACTTAGCTTCCCTCAGCACTAGGATTACAGGTATGTGCCATTATGCCCAGCTAGCTGTCATTTTTTACACAAGAGTAAACTGAGACACAGGGAAGTGAATTGTCTGGCCCAAGGTCACACAGCTCCTTATTGAAACTTTGGTCTCTATCTCAAACCTGACCTAATGGTGAAGTCTTGCTTAGATCTGTCTTCCTCAAGGAGCCCTACCCCTACCCTATGCTCAGCTCTCACAGACAGCAGTCGTCTGTTGGCAGGGTGTGCTCCCAGGAGGCCAGGTCTGGGATAGGGCCTGGCACAGCAGCCACGAATATTTATCAGAAAGAAAGAACAGGTCAGACATGGTGCTGCATGCCTGTAATCCCAGCTGCTCAAGAGGCTGGGGCAGAAGGATCATAAATGTGAGGCCAATCCGGGCAATCTCATGAGACCCTGTCTCAAAATTTAAAATTTTAAAAAGTGGCTAGGGACTGTAGCTCAGTAGTAGAGCTTTCCCTAGCCCACACAAGACCCTGAATTTCACTCCAATATTGAAGAAAAAAAGAAAAAAAAAGAAAGAAAAGGAAAAAAAGAACAGTATTGATGGTGTAGTGGTAGAATATACTTAGTTTAGCTCACATGGGGACCTGGGTTCTATCCCCAGCACTAAATAACAAAACAAACAGAATGAAGAGATGACCCAGTTTTGTTTCAGGCAGAGGAGATTGAGACATCCTATCTTTCCTCTGGGTCCTTGGACCCTCTCACGCTCTGAACAAAGGCAAATACATACATTTGTTCATTCAACAACTAACAGATATGAAACAGAGCTAAATAATGTGGTTCCGGTTCCGGTTCCAGTTCTGGTTCTGGTTGAATAAGCAGAACAGTCCACCTGGGCTGGATTAGGCCCTTCTTTGGAGTAGGAGAACATCAGAGACTAAGAAGTGTTCACTGAAAGAAAGATCAGAGAGAGATAGAAGCTGTTACACCACATGAATTTTGGCCTAGACAGTTCTGAGTTCAAATCCCGCCTTTGTCACTTGCCAGCTAAGTGACCCTAGGGAAAAGGTGTGTGGGAAGCACCTGACATGAGGCATGCAGCTTCTATCTGTGGGAAATAGTGCACAGAAGGGTAACCATGGCTAATTCCAGAACAGTCAACAGCGACTGATGGTTCCAAAGACACCTCAGTCTCTTGGGAAGCTCAGGGTAAACATCAGCTATGAGGCCCTGAGGACGGGGCTGCCCTTGAGGGCCTAGGACAGAAGTGGGGCTCCAGTTAGGCATTGTAGAAGGGCTGAGAGTATTTGGTGAGGACCAAACAAGAAATACTGAGCTGGGCCTGGTGTAATCCCAGCACTTGGGCGGCTGAGGCAGGAGGATCTCTGTGAATTTGAGGCCAGCCTGGGCAACACAGTGAGACTCTGTCAAAAAACAAAAACAAACAAACAAATAAATAAATAATCAGAAACTCAAGGGACAGAGAGATGGGCTACAGGTATGCCAGGGTAAGTGACAGCTGCAGCCAGTCAGGTAAGGCGAGGATGCCTGTGACGCTAGGCACACAGCTTTCTGGGCACCTGGAAATCTCATGGTGCAGCTTGGTGGTCTGGATCTTCACAGGGGCAACCCAGATCCTGTCATAAAATCTGAGTCCAGTACCCAAGCAGCATGTCGCCTCCTGCTAACCGAGGGTCTCACCCCAAAGCATGCAGAGCCCCAGACATAGGGGGAAAAACTGGACTGTGTTTCAAATCCCAGCTACTGCATTTAATATGCTACAGTGCTTGACATCTGTCTTCAGTGTGTCCCCTGTGCACCAGGCATGGCCCATTGTGTGCTCTGGTGACCTGGCAGCCCTGTGTTCTGTGGAGTGGGCAGAAAACAAGACAGAGGCCCAAGAAGGGTGAGTGATTTGCTCAGGGTCACATAGTTAGAAATAGCAGAACCTGGGGCAAAGCCCAGGAATATGTGATTCTGGCCTAGGCTTTTTCCAGCAGTACCATCCCTTTCCAGGTCAACTCCTGAGCCTTATGTGTCCTTATGTATGAAATGAGGATGACAACTGTGCCTACCCTACGGAGCTACTGCACAGATCAAGGAAGTCAGTCCAGTTAAATTTTGCTTTGCTTTGCTTTTATTTTGTTTTTGTGGTACTAGGGATTGAACCTAGGGATGCTCTAACACGGAGATATTATCTAGTAGCAAAAAGGAAAAGAAGAAACAGAGATACGAACTCAATAGGCCAGGTTTATTGTAGGACGAACACAAGAGGGACCACTCTAGCACTAGAGACCAGATCAGCACAGCTGGTCTGGTGTCTGTGTAGATATAGCTGTCTACAGGCTATGGGGTCTTTTGTAGGGTCACGGGGAGGGAGGAGTTCGGTGAGAGGGCACAAGGCTTGAGAGAGCACAAGGGGTAATGGTTGCCCAAGGACAAGGCTTGGAAACATGCGGGGAGCAGTGGCTCCTATCAATAGCAGGGCTGAGAGTGTTGAGTCCCCAGGTGTGGCTGTGCTGGGAGGGTGTGGTTTGTAGGGGTCTCTAATCAGGATGGCAATGGTTGGATTCTTTCAATATCCCATCCATTTTATTTTCTATGTTGAGACAGAGTCTCCCTAAATTGCCCAGGTTGGCCTTGAACTTGCAATCCTCCTGCCTCAGCCCCTTGAGTAGCTGAGTTTACAAGCACAACCTTGCCCAGATTAATTAAACAAATTTTACATTCATTTCCATTTGTCCTTCTGTGGCCTCTGCGTATCCTGCATCCCAGAGATGGAGTCACTAATAGGAGTAAAACTTGGCTGCCTGTTTGTCCTGCTGGCTCTCACCCATCTACTCCAAATGGCTCAAGATTGGTGCAGCTACAGGTCACCACCAGTGAGTCCTCAGACTCCTGGGCTACACTTTTGCTGGTGTTTTCCTGGGAGCAAGTTTCATGCATATGACTGCTGAAGCCCTGGAAGGAACTGAATCAGACATCTAGAAGTTCATGGGGCAGAACAGAACAAGAAGCAAGGGAAATTCTTCTAATAATGGGGCTCAGCTTCCGTGGAGTATCCCTACGGAGAACTCATCAGCTCCCTGGGCTTTTTCCTTGTCTTCTTTTTGGAGCCACTGGCATTGCAGTGCTATCCTGGGGCTGCTGGACAATCAAAAGTGTGGGAGGAAGAATGTAGTGGTGGGAATCCTCTTTTTTTTTTTTTTTTGTCTTTTTGAGACAGGGTCTCACTATGCAGTTCGGGCTGGCCTTGAGCTCACTTTGTAGCCCAGGCTGATCCTGAACTGGCAATGATCCTCCTGCCTCAGCCTCCCAAGTGCTAGGATTACAGAAGTGTGCCACCACACCAGGCTAGGTATCCTGCCTTGGATTTCCACACCCATGAATGTCTCTACTCACCAAACAGAGTCCCTTTCAAGTCTTTGTCCTCTTGCTGTCACTCCCCTTTCACTCAGGTTCGAAGGGCTAGCCATGGGGTTCCAGCCAACAGTAACAGCTACTATTCAGCTCTGTCTTGCTGTCCTGGCTCATAGGGGGCTCATGTTGTGTTTGGTGTAGCACTGTGGCTGATAAAGATAGGTACTGGATCTCGATGGGAATCCATACTGTCATTAGCTTTCATGTCCTCACTGGGCCTAGCCCTAGGAATGACCATAGCTGCAGAGGATTCTGAAAGATAGAAAGGCTTAGCCCAGTTCATATTAGAGGGTGTTACACCTGGCACGTTTCTGTATGTGACATATCTAGAAATTTTGCCTCTGGAGCTAAGTAGCTGTGAAGCCCCTTTGGCCAAATGGGGCTGTATAGCTACTGGTTTCACCTTCATGGCCTTTATTGCCGTATGGGCCTAAGAGATTCCTGACTTTTCCGATGGACCTGTCTTCTTAAGAGGAACTCTCCCTACTCATGAGGGACACCTTCCAAGTGGCTTTGGCCCTCAGACATTTCCAGCTTTTATAACTCCATCGGATTCCATTTCTCACTCAGACTGAGAAAAGGATGTTAGAAAGAAAGAAAGAAAGAAAGAAAGAAAGAAAGAAAGAAAGAAAGAAAATGTTGTTTGAATGCCTGTTAATTGGAGAATTGATGTAATGATCATCATTCCAGATCTGCTTCTTGTCCAATTTATGCTACTATATGTAGTAAAGTGCCCATTTTTCCCCTTCCCTTCAAAAAAAATTTTTTTACACAGGGTCTACTCCGTTCTGAATTCTTGGCAAATGGCACTGCTATCATTGCCAACATCACTATCATCATTACTGGTAAGCTGGAAGACACCTGAATGGTCATCCAATCCAGTCCCCTCATACAGGTGGAGAAACTGAGTCCTTAACAGGGGTCAGTTTGTTATGGTTGGTAATCAGCAAATGAATAACAGAAACCCCCATGTGTCTGTGGCCTGCAGTCTTCAGCCTCCTACCCTGAGTGATGACAGCTGTGAGCTCCTAGGAGCGTAGCTCCAGTGTAGGCTCCAAATGGTACTAACCCAGCTCTGTACTCCCAGCTGCCCAAAGTGGAGGGTATGGAACCACAGTCCCCAGAGTTCCCGAGTGCAGCTGGCAGCCTTGCACAAGAAATTTGTCCTGATCAACGTTGGAGACCTCTTGGGGAGGGCAGTCCCCCACTCCTCTGCCCTGAATTCTTCCCACCTCCCAGCTCCCTTGGCACCTCACTGCCGTCCTGGACAAGGCCTTAGAGTCCCCTTGTGGCCAGCCTAGGCTGGGACTAGACCATGCAGGCAGCATGGAGTCCAGCTCAGCCTCAGCTGGGAGCTCACATGTGCCTATTCCTCCCAACTTTAAGGAGATGCTAAAGTAGCATCCAACCTCAACACCAAGACCCAGATTCCACTCCTGGGGAGCATCTAATAGCATACCGATGTGAGGGGGCTAGCACACACCCACAGAGTCTCATCATCAGCTTTATCTCCGGGTTACACAAGTTACAGGGTACCCTACATACTAAAGAGATGAGTTTGTTTGTTTGTTTGTTTGTTTGGTACTGGGAACCAAACTCACAACCTCACACTTGCTAGGCAGGTGCTCTGCCGCTGAGCTATATCCCCAGCCCAAGAGCCAAGGTTTTTGTGTTCATTTTTTTGAGACAAGTTCTTGCTAAGTTGCCTAGGCTCTCCTCCAATTCTTGATCCTCCTGCCTCAGCCTTCCTAGTAAATGGATTCCAGATGAATGCCACCAAGTCCAACTAGGATGACTTTTATCTAGGATTCTGGGTTTCATTTTATTTTGTTCAGCAGGTAACTGTAGCTTTTTTGTGGTTGGCAGCACTTGGGAAAGGTCTGTCTATTTCCATCCCCTAAAGGCTACCGGGATTTAGAGTACTGGACTCTGAGTAGGCCCATTTGAGAGGACCTGATGTTGATGGTTTTTGGAGACCCTGAGCTGTAGGTTCCAGCTTCTTTTGAGCTCAAGCCAGTTCAGTCAGTGTTCAAGCAGAGAAGCATAAACCCCGGGACTGAGAGTGAGGACTTTGTCCCAGGTGTTTAGGCTTGTGTGATTCTGAGAGCTAGATAGGCAGTTTCTGGAAGGCTACCATCCTTGAATTTGAGGTGGGAACTGGAAGTCCACAGGAAGGGAAGAGATGTAAAAGTGAAAGACAGCAAGAAGATGCTGGAATTCACAGAGGGGCTGGGCGGAACCCTGTGTCTCGTCTGTGCCTGTTGCTGCTGACCTTGATGGTATGCGTGGGGGTCTTGAAGAAGACAAGTCCCTCTTCCTAGAGCTACACACACACACACACACACACACACACACACACAACTATGAGTTGGAGAGCTCAAGGGTGATCCAAGGGAAGGCAGAGCAGTTGCAGGCTGGCTGTGGTCTCACAGTCTCACATTAACAAAGTAATCCACTGAGTCAGGATCAACACGCATGAGCAATAAATATGCTTATGAAGCTGGGGATAGTGGCTCATGCCTGTAATTCCAGCTATTCGGGAGGCTAAGGCAAGAGGATTGCCAGTTTGAACCCAGCCAGGTCAATTTAGTGTCTCAAAACAGAAAATAAAAGGAGGGGTGGAGATGTAGCTCAGTGGTAGAGTGCCCCTGGGTTCAAACCCCAACGGCAAACACGGCTGTGGGTTCATTGCTTCTCTCCACATCTTGCACAAGAATCTTTCCTGTGCCCCATCCAAGGAAGGGAATTCTGAGAAATGTCATTCACCCCAGCCAAAATGACAGGTTGCAAATTCACCCGGCCTCTGAGGCATCTACCACAATCCTTGCAGCTGTCTACATGGATTTGTTCGTTTCCCCCATGTCCTCATACCTCCTAACTCCCATTATCCACTAGGGAAAATAACCTGAGCTTTGGAGACCCACAGAGCTGGGCTCAAACACGCTACCTGCCATTTACTAGCTAAGCTCTAAGCCTCAGTTTCTCCATCTGTAAGAAATGATAAATTATACAGCTTGGAGAAATAGCATAAATAATAAAAATACACTTGACCATCAGTGTCCACGGGAGATTAGTTCCAGGATACTAAAATCCGTAGGTGTTCAGTTCTATCATAAAAAATGGAAGATTATTTGCCTATTCTCTCTCTCTCTCTCTTTATTTTTGTGGTGTGAGGATAGAACCCAGTGCCTCACATATACTAGGCAAGTACTCTACTGCTGAGCTACATTCCCAGTCCCTAAATGTACTTTAAAGCACATAATACAGGCAGGATAGTATGTCCTGGTAACCTAGTTAAGTCACCTGAAGAAATTAATAAGTTTGGTCTGCACTTAATAAAATTATAATCTCAGGGTAATTTCTATGCATATAGAGAAAACCATATAAGTAGATCTATATTGGTAAATACATGTAAAATATAGAAAGGTAAATACACACACACACACACAGAGTAAACCTAGACTGTCGCACGTAGATGCTCTAATCATATAGATGTGCTGGTTGGTAGAGTCAATGAACATTCTCATTGAATCTAAGAAATCTAGAAGGATCTATAGAAATTGTTCAGGTTACAAATACCTGATACTGTCTTCAAGGATCTATAAATGTCAAAGTTCTGATTTTTCATGGAAGAAGACTATGGTTTTCATTAGATTTTTTAATACCAGAAATCGAACTCAGGACCTTGCCCTTGCCAGGCAAGTGCTTGTGCTGCTGACCTATATCCCTGGTCCAGTTTTCATTAGATTCTTGACCTGCTCCACTTCCAACCTGGGCCGGTTCACCCCTCCTTAGGCAACCTGGTGGTCCCCCACTCTCAGGAGGTCATTGTATTGATGCCAAACTTAGTGTGGGCACCCAATTGGGATAGTGCACTGCAGCCCAGAACTCCTGGATTGAAGCGATCCTCCCACCTCAGCCTCCTGTGTAGCTGGGACTGCAAGTGCAGGCCTCCACACCCAGCTTCATTAGATTCTTAAAGGGGCTTCTGTGACCTATGAAAGGTTACAAAGTGAGCTCATGCAACTACTTCATTTTGCAGATCATTTGCCTTAGCATATCTGTAGGTCTTTACATTTTGTGGCAGAAAGATTTCAAAATGATCCCCCAACTGACCCTTGCCCTTCTCTAATGTCTGCCCTCTGTGCGTGGAGCTTCGAAATAGGGCAGATGCTATAATCCTCATAAGTAGGTTACGTTACCTGCCACAATTGATTTCAAAAAGATAGATTGTCCAACCTAATTACGCGAGCCTTCTAAAAGCAGAAAATTTCTCCAGCTGGTAACAGAAGAGGATCCAGAGAAATGAAAACTCAAGACAGATTTGATATGAGGCAGGGTCTCCGCTGCCGAGCTGGGAGGGACCATGGGTCAGAACCTAAGAGAGTGGCCTCAGAGTAATTCCTGGCTGACAGCCAAAAGGAAAAGTGGGGCCTCGGGCTCAGAGCCACAATGAAGGAGCCTGAAGGAGAACCCAGGTAGGACAGCAGCACTGGCTGACCCCTGGTTTCAGCCTGGTGAGGTTTCCAGCAAAAACGACCCAATCAAGCCATGCTGAATTCGTGGCCTACAGAACTGTGAACTAATAAATGATTGTTGTTTGAGCCTGCTTTGTAGGTGGCAATTTGTTATATAGCAACAGAAAACAAATACGGATTTGCTAGGAGGTATTTTATTGTTTTAGCCCCATAAAGGAGGTATTAGCATTTTCACTTTGTGGATAAAGTGGCTGAGGGAACTACAGCGACCTTCTCAAAATCAACCAGTCATTCACTTTTGTAAGAGCCTTGGAAACACCTGGGAGCTCCCGGGCAGAGCTTCCCTCTGTTCCCTATCTGCTGTTATTCTTTTTTTAGTGTTGAAATGTACCAAATGATACCTATGATGCAAATGAACTGGAATATGGCTTGATTATTCCCCGGGGATTCTTGGGAGAGCAGAACCCAAACCATTGTTTTCATCATCTGGGCACAAGAGATGTCAGTAGCAGAGTTGGAGCTGCCTGGAAACCTAATCAAGAAATGCTATATATGGAAAGGAATAACTATTTATTTGTTCGTTTGTTTGCAGCACTATAGACTGGACCCTGGGGTTTTGTATTAAGCTATATTCACAGTCCTTTTTAAATTTTTGTTTTAAGACAGGGTCTCACCAAGTCACTAAGTTACTTGAACTCATGATCCTCCTGCCTCAGTCTCTCAGAGCGCTGAGATTAGAGGTATGTGCCTTATGGCCCAGGGAAAGAATTTTTTTTACATTATTTGGCTTTGTGTTTCAGTTTATGTAACAGATAATATAATCAAACATTCTACAGATTCATTCTACCCACTGAAAGGACCTAGACAGCATGAAACACCCTAACAATGAGCATACTGAGCACTCAGATCCTGGTTTCCAAATACTATTCTCCAATAAAAAGGAGCAAGGGGTATTTGGAAAAATGGTTGATTTCAGTGCTGGGGCAGGGGAAATACAACATGAGTCTGGAACATCTTGAAGCACCAGAAACCAATGAAGAACTGAAAAAGAAAATGTTGAAAGCTTGTTGAATGGAGCCAACCTGAAGAAATCCCCAATGGCCAAAGCTAGGACAAATGAGCAATAAAATAATGACAGACTGTATATTAGTCAGCTTGTCCTGGCTGTAACAAAATACCTGAGAAAAACAACTGCAAGAAGGAAAGGCTGATTTTGGCTCAGGGTTTCAGAGGTTTCATTTTATGGCTGGCTGGCTCCAAGGCAGAAATGTGGCAAAAGAGCATGGTGGAAGAAAGCTGCTCACTTCATGGCAGCCTGAAAGCTGAGTTTTTGCTTCATCTGGGTTTTCACCCTATTGGATAGTGCCACCCACATCCAGGGTAGTGTCCCCTTCAGTTTGCTGTGCCATGTGCCAATCATCTCTGGAAATACAGACACATCTAGAAATGTGCTTTACTAATTTCCTAGGTGTTTCTTAATTCAATCAAGTTCACAAGCAAAATTAATTACCACAGAATATATGCAGTGGAATGTTATTCAGCCATAAAAAGGAAGGCTGGAGGTATAGGTCAGTGGTAGAGCAAGACCCAGGATTTATTTGATCCTCAGTATGTAAAAAAAGTGAGGGAATGAAATTTTGACATATTCTACAACATGGATGAACCTTGAAAATGTTATTTATGGTAACTGAAATCAACCAGACAAAAGGATAGACGCCTTATGGTTTCCTTATATAAGGAGCCATGTGCCAGCTGCTGCTGGAGTGGGGACAGCCAGACCCAGGCCTTTCCCCATGAGTCAGCACCTTGTTCTGAGGGGGCAGAGAACAAGGCCCCACCAGGAAGCAAGTCCCACCTGGGAACCAGTGCCATCTGTAGGCTGCCGCTGGGGGACAACCAGACCCCTATATGAGGTACCTAGAATAGTCAAATTCATAGATATACCAACTTCCCATGATGAATGTAATCATTATGTACCACAAACATGGATTAATAAAAAAATTTAACTGCATAGAGATAGAAAATTGAATAGTGGTTACCAGGGATGAGGGGAGTGGGGATTGAGGAAGTGATCTTTGATGAGTGTAGAGTTTCACTTAGAGAAGTTGAAAAGTTCTGGCACTGTATGGTGGCGATGGCTGCACAACAGTGCAAATGCACAGAACTGTAAGCTTGCAAGTAGTTAAAATGGTAGCTTGTATGTACATTTTTCCATAAAAAATTCTGTACTATTGTTTTAGTGAGACTTCAGAAGGGAAGTACATACACATATTGAATTCACTTGCCCAGAAATCTCAGGAGTTATTGAAGAATGTTTCATTTGTAAGGCATGGGGTCAGTTTTCTGGTTTTATTGCTAATTTCTACTTTATATTATGATCAAAGAATGATACACAGGGTCAGGAGTATAGCTCAGCAGTAGAGTATTTGCCTAGCATGCACAAGGTCCTGGGTTCCATCCCTGGCACAGGAAGAAAAAAAAATGGCATACGAACAGCATCTACAATATTAGGGTTTAGTGACAATTTCTTTGTGCCCTAGTGGATGGCCTTAAACAATCACAATTACTATTGCTTATTTAGTACTAACTAGATGTTGCCCTAAGAACATTAACTCCTTACAAACATTATTTCTTTTGACATCTATGTAAAGTAGGTAATGGTTCCATTTTCCAGATGGGAAGCAGAGGCTCCTAGAGGCTATGTTAAGGGTTCATGAACACACAGCCAAAAAGTGACTGAGCTGAACAATTTGGCCTATTTTTAAACTGGAATCTGAGGTCCCACAATTGGGGATTTGAATGTGGATAGGGCTCGAAGCCCGGGATTTTTTTTTTATTGCACACAGAAGATGGTTCGGCCCAGGGGTACCTGAGAGAACAGAGCCTTCCATGAGGCAGCCTTCAGCAATGAAGCCAGCAGAGATTGAGCAGAGTTTTGCTCCCTGCAAAATCAGGATGGTTTACTGAGCATTTGCAAAGGAGGGTGTGCAGAGCCTGGTTTGCTTAAGAAGTGTGCCTTGCCTCCCACCCTCAGCTGGTGGGGCGCTGGAGTTATTACTACAGCAGAGGACAAAGTCGTCACCTGCCTCCTGCCAGAAAGGATCTGTGACAACTTTTGGAGACTTTGAGGATAAAAATAACAAAAAGAAGCAAGCCAACAGAATCTGGAATAGAGGATTAGTAATCATATAGGGAGAAGAGTCTAGAAACTTGGAACATACCAGGATGTGTACAATGATTACTTTAAAAGGAAAGGGTGCCTGTTAATGACACCCGTGCGCCCTCTAGTGGGCACAGAGAGGGGAGCTACTGTATTCGTTTGTACAATGCAGTATATAGTCGTCCTTTGGAATCTACGGGGGATTGGTTCTAGGACCCCTGTGGATACCAAAATCTACGTATGCTGTAGGTCCTTATGTAGAGTAATGCGTTCTTTGCATAGTGTAAGTATGCCCTGGATGACTTAGGGTACCTAACACGGTGTAAATACTAGTAAATTGTCGTTATGTATCATGTTTAAGAATTAATGACAAGGGGCAAAAGTCTGTACATATTCAGTACAGATGCAATTCTCTTTTATTTTTTGCAGTGCTGGTGACTGAACCCAGGGCCTTCATACTGAGCTACATCCCCAATCCTTTTTTATTTTTAGGCAGGGCCTCACTTGGTTGCTAAGTTGCCCAGCTTGGGATCAAAATTGCAGTCCTCCTGTCTCAGCCTCCCTGAGTGCTAGGATTACAGGCATGTGCCACCATACCCAGATTTCCCGGCTGGGAATGTAGCTCAGCAGCACAGTGCCTACTTGGCAAGCAATATATATATATATATATATATATATATATATATATATATAATTTCTAGTCCACAATCTGTTAAATTCACAGATGCAGGACCTACAGATACAGAGTGTTGATTGTGTACTTATGTACCCACCATGGAGGAATGATGGGAAGAGTGTGCTCTGATACTGTGTGTGTCAGAAAGAAGGGACTTCCTAAAATATCACCCAGTGCCTGCCCCACATCCCATCAGAACTCCCAACTTCCGTCTGATTGGAGGAAACCTCCTGAGGGAGAAAGTACTCCCCCACCCCCAGTCATCAGCCTTAGCCTTGACTTCCAGCTTGCCCTATTGCTGCTATGTAAAGTTGGGGAAATCCTCTGACTTTACAGTGTGCTTATCTGTAAAATGGGGTTATTAGGGCATCGTCCTCTTAAGAACAGTGATAGTTAATGAAGTGATGGATGTCAGAGGCATACACTGGTGCTTGTCCCATGGTATTGGCAGAGTGCTCTGGGAGGAGAAACCGAGGCCTGGGCAGCATTGTCCAATACCAGCCAACTGAACAGGGTGAAATGAGTAGGGTGTTAGGGACCACGCTATGTAAGGGTTAAGTGGCTGACCACAAAGGGACTTCTGGAAAAGCTCATAGTCACAGTCTCTGAAGACAAGATAATGTTGCAGCTGCAGGCTGCTAATACTCCCTATTCCAGAACAATAAACTGCCAACCTTAGAGATCCAACAAGTTCTCTTAATTAGCAAGATTTACTGCTTAGAGAAGTCTTTGATCTACACTTTCCAAGGTCCTGCTCAGTTTTCCACCTTTACTTCAATTATCTGTTTCCTTTTTTTGAAAAACCAATAAATATGGGTGCTCCAGAGAAGTCTTCCATCTTAGTTCCTAGAAAGAGTTCTGACTTTCCTGGATTCCTCCAAAACATATTACTTATCTCTTTTATTTAAGCCTTCGCTGTAATTCATTTTAGGAGATTGGGGGCTAGACCACGTCCACAATAGTAGGGCTCAGAGAAAAGTTTAAAAATTGCTTCCTCCTGAGGCAGGCATGGTGGTGCATGCTTGTAATCCCAGCATTCAGGAGGCTGAGGCAGGGGGATTGCCATGAGTTCAAGGCCAGCCTGTACTACAGAGAGTTCAGGGCCAGAACTACAAAGCAAGACCCTGTCTCCAAAAAATAAGAAACAAAAACAAAACAAAAAACTGCCTCCGCTAACCAGAAGGTGGTAATATATTTAGGAAGGATGTATTTACTGGGAGAAGTTGGTTTTCTCTCTTCAGGTAGATTGGTCCATCACTGGCTCTGCTCTACCCATCCTGGGGCAAGGGGCTCCTCTTGAGCCTGGGGTCTCAGGGGGCCGTGCAGGCCATGCATGCCACAGGTGTCACACTGCAGTTATCACTACGGTTTTATGCTGTTGTTGTTTCAGTTCTGGGGATTGAACTCAGGTCCCTGTGCATACCAGGTACATGCTCTGCCACTGAGCTACATCTCCAGCCCAGCTATCAGCCTTTGAGAATGAGTGTGACTTGCTCATGCAGTGTGGTCAGCTAGGTTTGGAAGCTCCTCTTCCCCATTTCTGTCTCCCACCTGTGCGAACTGTAATCATCCAACCTTTGGCACTGACCTACACTTCCTCTTATTATTATACTTTTAGCTCTTCTGTCAGGCTGAGCTGTAGGAGAGAAGGTTCAGGCCTGCAGAGAAATCAGTTCTACCCACTGCACTGTTTTCCCATCTCTACTTGGGGACAATCAGGGAACCTTGAATTACTGGGTGAGTTCAGTGAATTAATATGTAGATGACACCCAGGCGTGGTGGTGGTGAAAGCCTGTAATCCCAGCACTGTGGGAGGCTGTGGGAGGAGAATCACAAGTTCAGACTCAGCCTTGGCAACTTGATGACCTAGCAAGACTTTGTTTCAAAATAAAAGATAAAGAAGGGCTAGAGATGTAGCTCAGTGCTAAGCCCTCAACCCCCCGTACCACAGAAAAAAAATGTACATGAGTCTTGCATTGTACCTAGATCACAGTAACCATTAGTAGTAGTGTGACCTTACCTGTCTTAGTTACTTTTCTTATTGCTGAGACAAAATACCCAACACCCAAAGTTAAAAGAGGAAATCTTTATTTAGCTCGTAGTTTGTAGAGATTTCGGTTCATATTTGGCTGACTCCAAGGCAGGGTGGTATGGCAGAGGGGCATCACAGAGGAGAAATAGTCCATAGCAAAGCAGCACAGGCAGAAGGCAACAAGCAGCAAGCTACAAGCCACCCTCTTTCTGTCCCTTATATTTTATCCAGACTACCCACCCCTAGAGCTGGTAGCACTCACACATTTAATCCTAGAGTTGCACCGTGAATCAATTCCAGCATTACATCCTTGATTCCAGCATCACACACCCCAGATCCCACCACCTCTGAAAACCCTCACCTATTACTGCGTGAGGCTTTGGAGGGACACTGGATACAAGCCATAACATTACCTTTCATGGTTTAAACTGGATGTCATCTGCTTCAGAAAGTCTCCTGTGACTTTCCCAGCCTGAGTTTGGGGCCTGAGATGTTTGTGCAGCCCTGGTCCTGCAGATCACTCAGGGTTATAGTCTGTCCATTTACTTGTTTTTCTCCCACGTGCAACAGTGAGCTTCAAGGATGGATTAAGCCATGCCTTGTACAGTAGTATATCCTTAATATAGCAAGTTCAGGTGGGAATGACATAATGTATTTTAGGTGAAATGAGTAGGACTAGTTAGAGCTGGGGCTCTGGGACCAAGGTCTTCATCTCTACTGTTCACTGTTGGATTTAAGCGCTCAGAGCTGCAGTTCCACAAAATCAGTTCTTAACTCATGGTGGTGGTGTAAGGAGCAAATAAGGTCTGC
>RJWT010027908.1:0-15376 GCA_004365215.1 Cuniculus paca
TAGCACACTACAATAATATGCTGCTCTCAATTCTTCATTTGTGAAATAATCATCAGATATAAATTAAATAACTCATGTTAAATCATTAATATTCAAGTACAGCATTATAAAATATACAACATGAAATTTTATTAAAAGATATTTTTATTTACTTAATCCTATAAACCCTAAAACAGAATCAGTTTCTAATTCCTGTCATGTACTCAAGCATGGTTCAATTTATTCTTAACATAAACTCTATCCAATAAGATCTCCTCAGCCTTCATAATACAAAGTATATTTACTAGCATTAAATATACCTGCACTGTAAAGAAAGATATGAATACAAATATCTATATGTATATTAAATTCACTCAAGCTTAATCATCTTACCACAGTGATATATGTGCACCCATGTTTATAGCAGCACAATTTGTATTAGCCAAATCTTGGAAGCAACCCAAATGCCCATCAATTGAGGAATGGATAAAGAAGATGTGGTACTTTTATACAATGGAGTACTATTCAGCTATAAAAAAATGATCACATTGAGGCTTTTATAGGTAAATGGATGCGACTTGAGACCATACTCATAAGTGAAATAAACCAAACATACGTGTAAACACCACATCGTCTCCCTAGTGTAAGAAACTGAAAGACTCAATAAAATACAAAATTCCCGATAAATATGGAGAAATGGTTCTGAAATCCAATGGTGCTTTTATTCTTTGATTTGATTGGTTTAAGTCCCTTTCCTACTATTTGAAGGCAATATGTGAGAAGATAGGAACAGCTCTTTTGAAAAATGAGACACTATGGTAGCCATTGCTGGTTTCTTATTTTCTGACTTGAAGGCCTGTAATGCTCTTTTGTTTTATCTGGTTTTATATTACTTTGTTTTGTTTGAGTTTATTGTCTGTAAATGTAGGAACAACCATTTTGAAGAAAGCAAGAGACACTAGGGTAACCATTGTTAATCTCCTGTTGTTATGTTTTGAAAACCTGTATAGCTTGCAGTGTTCTGTTTTGAAATGCTATATTATGTTTGATTCTATTCTGTTTTCTTTTGCTTTGTTTTGTTCTATTCTCTTTAAAATAAAAAAAAATTCACTCAAGCTTTAACTTGATATAACTTGATTGTAGATGTATTCCCTAATTTAAAATAATATTCAACCCATTTAGCATGAAGGTGTTTCCTCTTTCTGCTTTGACTGCTATTTCTCCACTTCATTCCCAGTCAGACAGTATCTTTTCATCACAGCTGTTCTGAGTATCCTAGGATATTTTAGATTAGCATTCATTACTATTTTATGGGACCGCATCACATTTGCACCACAATCTATAAACATATTGGCCATGATTTAATGGTTCATTTCAACCAAACATCACATATTTTCTTCCCTAAGTTCTTTTCTGACTGTCCTATGTACATATGTGTGCTAGCTAAATAAGATTTTGCGGAGACCATTTTCTGTCTCCACAACACATATACTTAGAATATTCAGTTAGTTTACTGACTCAGATAGTAACTCAATGACACACAGGAAGTCAGAGTAATAAAGCAGCATTAGCTAACTCATAGACCACTAAAACCCTGTATAATTAATGTCGTACCCATGAATTTAATGCAAAATTAAGTTGGAGGCTGGGACATGCAGCATGTAAAAGGAAGCTATGTCCCCAGGGGTACACTGTACCACAGGCAAAGATTCCATCACCACCTGGTGAGGCCTTCCACGAAGCCCTGTGACAATCACAAATTCCTGTGTCCACTTGCCAAGATTCTGCATTTTTCATATTTTTATAGAGAATAGAACAAAACAGAACAAAAAAAAAAAAAGGGAAAACAAGAAAAAGTGAACAGAGAAACAAACACAGACCAAGAGCCCCTTCTGGCATACAATGGTATAGACACAACAGCAAAAAGTCCTACCAACCACAGGTGAGATGTGACTTTCTGAGAGAAGTGGGTAATTTTTACTTGATGGTGAATCGTTAAAAGTGAACCAGATGATTAAACTTAATGGAACAGCTACATTAAACTGAAATTAGTAAAAACATGCCTTGGGCAGCCTACAACCTTTTATTTGTTGTTGTTTAACTTCTGTCTTTTACAGTGGCCTTGATGAATGACATCCCAAAAGAAAAATCCAATTAAAATCTAACTGCTCAATAAACCCGTAATGTCTGGCTGTTGCCACTGCTTTCATGGGCACCAGTATCTTCTGGTTCCTCTTTTTCCCAAGAAGAGAGGAAAAAACGGCCCGAGGGGAGTTCAGCAAAGGGGAAGAGAGTGGGGAGCCAAAAAAGAGGCATTTAGAGGTTTCCGCTGCGAACATTGGGTCAGACCCAGATAAGGTTCAGTGGGAAGAGAAGGTTAAATTGTTTTATTATCAGACAATGCCTGAGTGAAGAGATGCGTTTTTCCCACTGGTTTTCAAATATTGATAAATCAGAATTTTGATCTGCAAGCACAATCCCTGTTCACACTCTTTCTCGGCATCTCCTCTGCGCCTCTATATTGTCTCGGGTGTTTGTTCTATAAGTCATCGAAATGGTCCTACCTGACAGCTAAAAATAAGTTTCTGATTACTTTTACCTGAATAAATCTTGTGACCAGATGTGATATTCACCTACTAAGTGTGCAACAATTACATATTGAAAATGATGAAAGAACCGGCCACAGAGAGTCTATAATCTAGTGGAATGCAGAATATAATAAATCACATGTAAAGACTGCAGTCGCCACCAGGTAGAAGAATACTGGCATTTGATAACAGATTTTACCTCAGAGATATGGGATGTTTGTAAAATTGGGTTTTCCAAGTCTACGAAACAAAGTTCTCAAAGTCAGAATAAGAGCAAAAACATGCTGATTATTAACTAAAAACTAATGATAATAGCAATGCCTTTAAGTTGGAAGGCATTTTATAATTTATAAAACACGTATTGTATTTTTATTGCATGTTTACGTGGCAATTAGTGTGGTTTTGTGTTTGGTGTCTAATTACACAACAGCCTTGTTGTGTGGCTCTTACTATCTTCGCTTTACTGATAAGGGCCCTGGCTCTGGGAGGTTAATTAGCTCTGTTATAGTCTTGCACTTGGGAAGGCAAAGAGAATGAACATGGCCCATACTTAGAAAGTGTGTGTGGCATCTCAGCACCATACCGAGCTCCTCGCCACAGCTGCTCTGCCTGCAGCAAGGATCCGAAGGGCAGTGAGGCTGGTTGCCTTACTCCTGACTTAATGAAATGGCTTTTTAAAAGTGCTCTTCACTCATTAGACTCTGACAATGGAAAGTTAAACTTTCCCTGGTGGCTCTTTCTATGTCATCATGCTTTCAAGGTTCCCTTAGCTTATCACATTACACAAATCAGAGAGTGATCTCGTTTTACATTTCTTATTGCATTTGTCTCACTTCTAGGCAATTTCCTCCTCATTCGCATTTATCTTCCATTATTCCTGCCAAATTGCTTTCAAAGCTACTAATTGTATGAATAATATCCTCATTCCCAAACTCTGAAAGTAACTAGCTGTAGCTGTGTTACATTGGACCCAGTTTCTCAAAAAAAAAAAAAAAAAAGAGGAAGTTGCAAATTTATTGGGCCATAGGACCCTTCCTCTCTGCACTTTGTGTAAATGATATTCCACACAACATACTTAAAAGTGCGTCTAACAAAAGATTGTTTAGATAATTTCTTTAGTCCCTTTTTTCCCCTAGGAGTCCCTTTTCCAATGTGTTTGTGGACATTCCTCTGAGCATCTTCTATGGTATTTATCAAGAAAACCGAGTTGCTCTACCTGTTGCCTTTACTGTGGAAACATAGATCCTCTGTTTCAGAAAAACTGAGAAAAGTTAGACTAGCAGCCCTCCTACTGCAACTAACTTGTCTCTATGTCCCTGATGCCTCTATCTCAGGCTTTAAAGAAGTCTTCCTCAACAACAGCAACAAAAAAAACCACTCTTAAAATTTGTGAATAAAATTAGATTATCTGAAGACCTAAAGTTTTACTGGATTTGAAAAACAGAATTAAGGAAACAACAGAAACTCAGTACAGTGGAAATGATCTTTGGGAGAAGAAATGTGGCCTGCCTTTTCAAGTTAAAATCATCATCTTCCACTTGCATGATATCCTGCTATTTGTTTACTTCAACCCTTTATCCAGACCCACTTTACTGACAGTGAATCATCACAGCATCTGCCTGATTATCTTTAGGAACCCAAAGCTTACTACTTTATAATGCAGACCATTTCAACTTTAGCCCAACTCTGTGTATCAGAAGGTCCTTTTTATTTTATACCAAAATCTGAATGTTAAACGTCATTCTTCCAACTGAGTTCATAAATTACCTACTAAGGTAGTTTTCAAGGCACAGTTCATGGCAGCACTTATGATGTCTCTCAAATGCTTTGAGTTAAATTTTATAAGTAAATAAATGCTGTATCTTCCCAAGAAAGGAATTATGGTCTCCATTACTAAAACTCCAAAGAGAAGGCTTAGCTCCCTGAATTCACTGAGAGGCAGGATATACCCGGTTGTCTTTGACTCAGAAACCAAAGTCCTTTTTCAGTACCATCATTTGTATAGTAGGTTTGTATGCACACAAGTGAGGAAGAAAGTGTGTAAGTAGAACCTGAAAGCTATAGTGAAATTAACTTCATTCCAGCAAAGGTAATATGTCCTTAGGCATCTTACTGTTGCTCTGGCTTTTAGCTTTTCCTTCTATAAAATAAAAAGAATTCCTAAGTTTTTCTCAAACTTTGTTTCAGTTCAGGAAAAGTCTGTGACTATAAGGAGATATGTTTATTAATTAATGGTATTTGTTATTGATGGGTTATGTAAATAATAAAAGAAAAATATCTGTATATTTTAGAATTGAATGAAAGTTAACACAAAATGCATCATAAACACAAAAACAACTCAGGATCACATGCTTGACTTTTACTTTCTTTAATTTTTTTTTCTACACTAGTTACATTCAGACCAGGATAGAGGAGATGGATCACTTAAATATATCCTTTCAGGAGATGGAGCAGGAGATCTCTTCATTATCAATGAAAACACAGGCGACATACAGGCTACCAAAAGGTTGGACAGGGAGGAAAAACCAGTTTACATCCTTCGAGCTCAAGCGATTAACAGAAGGACAGGGAGACCTGTAGAGCCCGAGTCTGAATTCATCATCAAGATCCATGACATCAACGACAATGAACCCATATTCACCGAGGAGATTTACACAGCTACTGTTCCCGAAATGTCTGATGTCGGTGAGTGAGATGTGATTTCCACCAAGAATTGATTCTCCTCTGTGCATCCTTCAAGCCAAATTTGCTGATTTGAAAGAATTTAGGTTGCTGAATTGCCAAAGTAGCATGTTTCCAAACCATCCACATATCCTTTTTGTAAGTGCACAAATGTGGCCTTACAATTACTAGAATTACGCTAGTCTCATCTTGTTTAAGAAAACAGCATTTCCTCTAATGAGAGCCTGATAAGCAGCAGGGTGGGAAGTCAAAAGGGAGACTTATCTCGTCTACTTTCTCTCTGCCCCCCTGAACTCCTTCAGTTTGCTGGGCTGAAAGACACCAGCCTTCTTCATTTCTCTTAGCCATATCGGTATTCAGCTCCAGGGAAGGACTTCCCCAGTGGACTATAAAAGTCTAAATTTACAGGCCAATCTAAAGAATAGAGATGGTTGCATTAGATACCATCACTCCTAGAAACATCAAAGAATTCTCTGTATAGGAAACAGTGAGTGACAAATTCCAAATTACTCAAGTAAAGGAGTGATTTTATTTTCACTGTGTCAAATTCAAAAAGGCTCAAATTACATAATAACTTTTCTATGATTCTGTCCTGTGGATATCAGAGACAATGCAGTTCACAGATCCAAGAATTGGAAAATATCCAATCCACAGAAATGATTGTAAAACATCTAAATTTTTTCTCATGAAGAACTTGCTCATGTTATTACTAGAAGCTACTTTGTTTTGCTAGGAAAAAAACTGACCATCATCATCAAGGCAAAAAGATGAATTAGAATTCTTTAAAGAGAAAAGTTTATTAGAGACCATAATATTTTTCCTTTAAAAGGTAAAAGGCAGAAGAATTAATGCAGGGTAGTCTTGTCATTGGGATCACCCAGAACAGCTGTGATATACAGATCATGCACTGAGCATCTCTAGTGAGAAAATACACTTTCAAAGTCACTGTAGGATTACATATGTATTACAAATATTTGGGGATAGCTGGCAGTAACATACCTTGACAAAGGGAAGGCTTTTTCCAATTTTGCATGCAGGCACAAGAATGTTGATATTCATCAATATTATAAATGTATATGCCATTATTATGATATATAAAGGCATCTTAGAGAAATTACATAAAGATAGTAGGACAACAGCAGGGGGGTAAAAAGTGGACTATGGTATCAAGCAGATCTAAATTTGATACTATCTGCAATAATAATCAGCAGTGTAGCCTCGGGCAAATTACTTTATTTCTCTGATCCTGATTCCTTTGATCCTCCAGTTCTGTCTCCACAAAAAATAAATAATAAATGGCAACTCCTAAGGGTTATTATGAGAATTAAATAAGAAAACAGATGCAGAGCCTCTAATACAATATCTGGTAACTAGCAGGCACCTAAAACATCCACATAAGCATATACCAAAATCGTTTCATATTAATGCAAATAAGAACTTGGGTGTTTATGACTTCTATTAGCTTTCCCTCTAAAATCATATAAGGCTCTTCATTCTCTCCACCTCCCTTTGCCAAAGTACAAAGATGGACTCTACAACTCATGAATCAGATGATCCACCCTTGACATAGTGCAATCTGTTTGTTCAATAAATGAAATTGGGCAGATATTATGAAAGCGATTTAAACATTCTAGTATTCCCTAGATGTAACTTCCTTGCCCTTTTCATGGATAGAAGAATTCTAGCAGCAGGCTTACTGTTTTTCTGAAGGGAATATCAAAAGTTAGCCCTACCGTGGTCTTAACCAGAGAGTCTCACATCACTCAAGTAAAAAAGTATGAAGGGCTTTGTACATAATTTGGTGTGGGTTCTAGCTGTTTCTTTCTAGTTTTCAGTTGTACGAGGGTTGATCAAAAAGTACTGTCTGTTTAAATTTTTTAAATTTACACAGCAAAAGAGGCAATAATCTCCCTCCAAATATTCCTTCTTGATTCAAATACACTTATTCTATCATTCTTGCCATTTTCTGGAGCAGTTCTGGAAGTCTTCTTTCACTGACTGTCTTTAGTGGTACGGCTGTGGCTGTCTCAATGTCCAGAATCAATTGAAAATGTGTACCTTCGTGGTCATTTTGACTTTAGGGAAAAGCAAGAAGCCACATGGTGTCAGACCCACTGAATAAGGTGGATGAGGACACACTATTATGTTTTTATTTGACAGAAATTGTTATAAACACTTTCAATTTAGGACATCAAGGCAGCCACAATAGTAAAACCAAAGACACTCATGAAAGGAGACTCCAGAACTGCTTCAGAAAGTTGGAAGAATGATGCGATAAGTGTGGTCAACAAAAGAGGGATTCATGACAATGTGTACCTTACTGTAATAGACATTTAACATAAATATTCACCACATTTTTTATCACATTGCATGTTAGGCTTTGTCCTCAGGCTGCCATTTCTAAAATCATAAAATAGCTGCTTCTTTTGTACCTTCTTTTCAGCACACATTACTGTCCAGAAAAAGTATCAATGACCGATTTCTAGCAAAATCATGAGTAGCCTCCTGGTTGACCAACTCCTGAACTAATCTTGTGGGCAAAATAATGTAAGATTTAATCCTGAATAACTTGAAAAAAATCGCTACTGTAAGAATGCAGTCAAATCCTGTTTTTGGAAATGATTGGGAATCAGTTCCACTCAAAGTCACTGCCATCCCCATGCTTCTTTTTAACGTAACCCTTCCAGTATTAATTAATTAATGTTCTTTACATGCCTTCACAGTGAAGAATCCAAGGCTTTTTAACCAAGCGTCCCATTGAAGATAGCTTTGTACAAAATTAAACTCGGCCTTTCTTTCTGTGTGTATGCATTAAGAAGCATAATGAACCCTTCATTTGTTTTCAGTTGATGTTTCTGTCATTACAGGCACATTTGTTGTCCAAGTCACGGCAACTGATGCTGATGATCCAACATACGGGAACAGTGCTAAAGTTGTCTATAGTATCCTCCAGGGACAGCCCTATTTTTCAGTTGAATCAGAAACAGGTTAGAATTCCTTTTGGTCTTCTTTTTTACAATCTATAATTTTAATTGATATGCTCAGCCGATCTAGCATTTTTTTAAGTAAAAACAATCAGTGTAATTGAATTTTCTTATATTCCTCTGCCAAACACTAATGATATATTTGCAAGTATGACATCAGGATCATTTTAATCAAGAAATCTGACCATGATTCTTTCATCCACCATGCTTATATAAGTAGATTCAGAAAAATTACATATTCCTTTATTTTTCTTTCAGTTTGAGGTAAAGATAAAAGACTAATCCTTTCTGATAGCTCATAGAGATTTTTACTGATAGACTGATTCTTCCTTTTCTAGTTATTTAATAGGACTGCATCTCTCTAGTCTACTCTGAAGCTGGACATAGCTATGTGATTGGTTTATGCAAATAAAATGTGACTGGTGATGACACAAGTAGAATTTATAAAGCTTTTGTACAATTGGCCACAGTTGTTTCCCTGACATACTAATCACGGAAACCACTGTTGAGGTGGGCTCTCCAGCCTAGATGGCCAAGTGTTACCAAGAGCAGAACTTCCTGCTAGTCTGTTCAAAGTATGAACAATAATTAAACTAGTTGTGTAAAACCACTGAGATTTTACATTGTTTGTTGTCACATCATTAGCCCAGCCTAACTCATACAACCTTAAAAAGGAATATTTGTGAAATTCTTTAATGTCTCATTGTCTCATTTTTCTGTATTCACCCCACAAAGTAACATATTATCTGATAATGATTTGTTTTTTAGTAAGTAGCATTCATATAGTAAATTCTACACATGTTCTCATTCTCATATTAAGAACCAGGTTCCTTTTGTGTGTTTTTCAAACATCCATTATTTTTAGTAGAAATCAGAACCTTTCTAGGTTACTACATCCAGTTGGAAATCTGTGTGTTAAAAGGTGCAGTTAACTTGGAAAAAATCCCAAGAAGAAAGAAATTGTTGAGTTGAAAAACAATGAGAATTAAAAATTAGATTTATTCAATTTAAAGGACAAATGACTAAGGCGATCTCCCGTATTTAAATAGAGAAGCACTGTTATCTGGATAACAGAAAGCAGCTCACATAGAAGCCAAGGCTACAGGAATAAAATTGACCTGTTGTCTAAGATATTCTTGTTTAAAAAAATTTTAATGATATTTTCAGCTTCATTAGTTGTTAAGTACTGGAATGTGTGACCGGAGAAGGTTATAAAGCCTTCTCTAGTGGTTTTTGTAAAGAAAGTTAATTTAAGCATAAACCCTCTATAGAGATTAAGTAAACTTAGAATTTCTTTCAACTAATTATCTTAAAACTACCTAGCAATAGAAATAAACTTATCCTAACTTTAAAATGTTGGTTACTTTGGGGACCAGTTAAACAAATGTTCACATCAGCTTTAGGAAAATCTAGTCTTAAGTATTATACAGATGATAATTATGAGAGAAACAATGCCGTGTTTTTTAATACCATAGTTTTATGGTTTAGAAAATTTTTGGAACATTATATATAGTACATATATTTGAGGAGCAATTAGCCACTTCAGCAATGTAAAACACAGAAGTCAGTTCGATGATATGGCTTTCTTAACAATGTGCTCGTATTACGCCTTACTGTCATTAGTTAAGCAGTTACCACAGTACATGCCCTGATGGCACATGCCATTACATTGCTTTGTCATCGAACACCTAGTATTTATGCGACTTCTAGTCTATACTATTGTAGGATTTGACTTGTACTTAACTTTTTAGTCTCCTCATATTACAGGCTTTTAAAAATGTATCTCTCTCCCTTGTGTAGTTGTAATATCTTTCAGTATAAAAGCTGTATATAATCATCTTTATACCACTGAGACATCTATGTTGTGTTTTGCATATTGTGGGTGACAGTCTGTTTGTTTGCATAAATAAATGATTCCATAAAGTATTCTTAATGCATCCCTTTCCACTCCTAAATTCCACAACTATAGGTATCATCAAGACAGCTTTGCTCAACATGGATCGAGAAAACAGAGAACAGTACCAAGTGGTGATTCAAGCCAAGGACATGGGTGGCCAGATGGGAGGACTATCAGGGACCACCACAGTGAACATCACGCTGACCGATGTCAACGACAATCCTCCCCGATTCCCCCAGAGTAGGAACATTTGATTGAATGAGTTTCTTTCATGCATCATGTAAAAGTCTAACCTTGAGAATATTTATTTTCCACTGTTGTCATTATTGTCAAAATTCATGGACTCAGTAAGAACTGGCACTTTTATTAAAATTATTAAAATGAGCTGATGACAACACCACTGATGCTCAGAAGTATGAACATTTATGTTCCACCATTGGTAATTAGCTAAGCAATTTCTGGCATGGCTGTTGTTAGAAGAACAACATCATTATTTTCTTTTCTCTTATTAAAAAGACTACCAGAGACATAAATTTGCTTGTACAGAACCTATGTATACCAGCATGCTTGTTAGGAAAAACCTGACTTTATGTTTTGTGAACTTAATCAGGCATGTAATCTCTTTTAATCCTCACAATGCTTTGTAAGGAAAGGATTTATCATCTTCCTATTTCTAAAAATATGACTGTGGAAGCAACTATGTATTTAATCCATTTGTGATCATAAATAGTTTTGTACATTATGACTAATTGAGATAGCCATACTGAAATCATCTCTAAAATTATTAACTTTTATGATTAAATAGTTAAAATTATTAACTATGATTAAATAGAAAGAAAAATCCATACCCGGCAACACAAATTTCGTATCCAGCATCACATAAGACTCTTTCCTCTTGCCCAGTGGGAACAGGTTTTAATGTAATTTTTCTCCAAGAATAAAATCTCATTCTGACTAGAATCTCCTAAGTTATCTCAATCAGTGAATAGAAAACTCACTTATTTTATCAAGGAATTTTGAAAAGATGGTCAGGTCATATGGACTTCCTTTACAATAGCGATTCATACAAATCAATAGGAAAGAGTTTAATTCTCTTTGTTTCTGGGTTCAAGGATTTAATCAGAGCTAGCTAAATGCAAAACCAGAATTGGCAATCAACTATTTTTTACATAATAAGTAGAAGAAAAATTTTATGAGATGTAAAATTTCCCCCACAGAGACCCGAAAATATCAGAATAACCAGTACTTTGCCCAAAAACGTTTTCAATATGGAAAGCTAGAGGGAAGGATGATGATCCCCTTAATTTTGCAACATGAGGACCTAACAAAATTATTGATCTATGAAATACTGTACAAGTTTTGAATTAGGAATAAAAGTAGGGAAGAAACCTACGCATAGAAAAATATTGTAACAAAATTTAAAAGAAAGAGTTATCCAAAAGGAAGAAAAAAAGAGCTTTACCATACAGTGTATTTACCTGTATCTCTAACTCTGCCACTGGATGTAGCTCTCCATATGAGTAAAAGGATGTCTACTTATATATAGTCTCCAAATTACTATAATTTACTTGCACCTTCTGCTATTCTGAGCAATGACAGAAAAAACTGTTTTAAAGAATACCTAGTAATTGGCTTCAAGTCTAAGTTCCAATTAAGTTCTCTCTTCTTTCTCTTAGATTACATTCAGGGAAGGCTTCAAAACCTTCTGCTCCCTCCTCGAGCAGTTCAATCAGTCTCACGGTCACACCATAAACTTAAAACAAAAAAAAAAAAAAAGCTCTCTATTTGCAAGGAGATAAGTCATGAAATAGAAAAAAATACTGTTAACAATCACAGTAGCACGATGGAGCCCATTTATTATTTTGAAGAACGAATATGCTTCTAAAGAAAGAACAAATGTGCTTCAATCTTCAATGGTGTTTTATGGGATTGTTAGAAAATGAGTTTTGGTTTTTACAGGGATTCCCATTGCCTATAGCTCACTTTCTGCAGTTTCACCTACCTGTTGTCAATCACAGTCCAGAAGTATTAAAAAGAATATTTCAGAAATTAACGTTTCAGGTTTCATTAACTTTTATTATGGCATATCGTTAGAACTGTCCTAGGTTTTATTATTAGTTATTATTAATCTCTTACTGTGCTTAACTTATAAATTAAACTTTATCATAGGTATGTATGGTATAGGGGAAAACATAGTATATAGTATATACGGTATATAGTATATAGGGTTTAGCACTAGCTAGTTTTGGGCATCCACGGGGGCTTGGAACATGTCCCTGTTGGGGAAGAGGGATTAGTTTATGAGGATAGAGTATGCTTTGTCTGTGTGTGACTCGTGTCTGTCTGGTGATTAATAGGTACATACCAGTTTAAAACTCCTGAATCTTCTCCACCGGGTACACCCATTGGCAGGATCAAAGCCAGTGACGCTGATGTAGGAGAAAATGCTGAAATTGTGTACAGTATCACAGACGGCGAGGGACTGGATATGTTTGATGTCATCACTGACCAGGAAACCCAGGAAGGAGTTATAACTGTCAAAAAGGTAATGCTATTTCTTCAATATCATGTGAATAAACACACTGTTCTCTGGTCCATTTTCAGATTATCAGGGAACAATTCACATCTCACATACACATTTCCAGTAGATTCTTATTCTACTAATTTTTGTTTTTAAAACCCCAATTCGGATTAGACCAAGATCTCATGGGTTGGTCTTTAGGGCTCCAACACAATATTATATATTCATTAATTCTATACTTTAAATAGATTTTTTTGTCTAAGTAAATAATGTAAACAAATGACACACATTAAAACACATGAAATAAACAGGATAAATGAACAGTAGATAAATAGACCATCCCAGACACTACTCCAAGTGCTGGAGTGCAGCAGCCCTTAAAACAGAGGCCCCTGCTTTCCTAGAACTATCAGACCAGGGAGGGAAGGAAACAAAGAAGCAAGTAAATAACCGCGCAAATGTGTACTGACATATTGTGACACCAACTTTAAAGCAAAAAGGATAATATAAGGAGTGATCAAGATGACCTGAATTAGAAAGAGAAGATATATAAAGACCATGAATTTAAGTAATACAAATTTCCCGTGACTTTTTGGCTATTTTCTGAAATGTAATGATAATAAATCTTTTATGTGCTGAATTCTTGTTCTCACCAATGTGCTTATGCATTATTTGACCGCCAGGTTTTCTAGGACAGCAAAGCAGTATACCAAAGTGCTACAAAAGTTAAAAAACAATAATAAATTTAGTGCCTTAAGGCTAAAATTATCAGTTGCAGTTAAAATGTTTTAGTGATTTCCCTTTTATCATATGTAGTATAATGTTTTCTCCCTCTTTTAGCATGTTGATAAATATGCTAAATACTGATAAATATAAGCATAGGTGGATGTAAATAACAATAAAGTTTTTCCTCTTCAGAACATGTCTCAATATCTGGAAACATAATAAAACGTGTTTCAGTGACACTCAGACCAGTGTTTTATTCCGTAATGTGATTAGGAAACCCATTAGTGTGCATTAACCTTTTTAATTTTCTTGGTGCTTTATCAGATTCACGCTGAAATTTTGCCAACTAAATCGCATTCACTAACATCTTGATTAATGCTGTTTCCAGCGAGCCTTGTTACATTATCATCTAAAACTAAAAAAGTCAGTAATAAGCACTTGGATTCACTGTGTCTCCAAAAGCCAAGAGACTTTTCCTAAAGATCTTTGACAACCATAATCACTCCTTTCTTTGGCAAATAAAAAACCCAACTCCCTTATCAGGATATCATTCAGAGTACTTTATTAACTCATGCAAAATAAACTTTAACATATGGAATTTGAATAAGGAAGAAAGAATCATGATGCAAAGCTAGCCACACCTTAGTCACTTGGGGAGGTGTTACTGTTCCCACACCACAGACAGTATTTTGATTTAGTGGACCAGAGGAGGGCCCAGATTGACAAGTTTTCAGCACAGTAGGTACAATTAAAGCCAGATGTGAGAACATGTGACAGAATAAGCTACTACATATTACCAGCTTTCCCAAGGTGACCCCCTCTAATCAGTACAAGGACTATCAGGGGTCAGGGCCAGGGATTTAGCTCAGTGGCATAAGCTCCTTCCTGGCAAGTGTGAGGTCATGAGTTCGATCCCCAGTGCTGGAAAGAAAAAAAAAGGAGGGGTTGGGTTGTAACAGATTCTCTCTTCCAGCTTCTGTCCGTGCCGTGTATGAAGGCTGGCACTTTAGCACCTACTCGTGGTTTCGGTCCACGCTTTGTCACAGTTGTGTGGCATCTGAAATCCTCCACAGATTGCATAATAGTTCATCTCCTCATGGTCTAAACTGTAGGAAAAAGTTAATTGCACCTGTATTTACTTTCTCAGGTCTAATATCTAATGAATGTACAATGATTTCTCTAAGCAAAAATTACGTTTTCTTATAAGAGATTTACATACCCTCAAAAAAAAAAGTTGATGAATTGGCTGCTTTCTGCATCTTGTCTGCTTTAAGTGTGTCCCTTTCCTCCCCCAAGCTCTTGGACTTTGAAAAGAAGAAAGTCTACACCCTCAAGGTAGAAGCCTCCAATCCCCGCGTAGAAACTCGATTTCAATACCTGGGTCCATTCAAAGATTCAGCCACGGTGAGAATCCTAGTGGAGGATGTCGATGAGCCACCTGTCTTCAGCAAACTAGCCTATATCCTGCAAATAAGAGAAGATGCTCAGATAAACACAACCATAGGCTCAGTCACAGCTCAAGATCCAGATGCCAGCAGGAATCCTATCAAGTAAGCACACTTCTGCAATATCTCTGTCCTCTCAGTTGTGTATACTCAAGAGCCACCTGCACATGAGAAAAAGGGGAATTCCCTTTCTCTCCCATAACCTACCTGAAAACCCATCCCAAACAGCACCTTTAAGTCTCCTTGCTCAGTGCACAAATATCCTTCTAGCAGCAGCATAAACCTACAATATACAAAATCTTAAAGACCATAAGGTGAACTGCAAGCAGTTGACAACTTGCACACAGGTAGCAAAGGTGATGCAGTTGAATGGCCTCAGGGTTTGTTTGGGTTTTTTTTCCTATGTTTTAAGATTTATCAGAAAGTGGAATGGAGAAACAAACCAGACACCAGACATGATAGCTTGCTTCTCAAGTGTGGGAAGACCCTATCATGCAATAGAAACAGAGCGAGTCTCTATCTGGACACGTGACTTTTCCACTTGTAGATGCAAA
>RJWT010027909.1:0-15366 GCA_004365215.1 Cuniculus paca
TCTCTCTCTCTCTCTTTCTTTCTTTCTTTCTTTCTTTCTGTCTCTTTCTTTCTTTCTTTCTTTCTTTCTTTCTTTCTTTCTTTCTTTCTTTCTTCTTTCTTTTGTTTCTCTCCCCCTTTCTTCACCTTTCCTTTCACTTTTCCCCTTCTGTCACTTCCTTCCTCTGTGTCTGCTTCCTTCCTCCTCTTTCCCTGTGGTGCTCACAGCCCCGAGCACCCCACTGGCTGCCCAGGTGCACCGAGTCTGCTCGCAGGGGCGTTCCCTCTGCTCTTTAGAAGCAGATCTGTCAGGTCCTTCCTTTCATGAAAGCCGTTTGTTCAGTGCCCCATGGGCACTGGGCCCGCGCTCACCACAGGTCACACCCCGGGCTCGGCAGCCATGACTGCTGGGGATGAGGGCCCAAGACGTGGGCTCGCTGCCGTGGAGGAAGTGTGGGTGCTCAGCCACTGGGGTGGGCCTCTCAGCATGCATCCCGTCCAGCAGGGCAGAGGTCACAGTGATTGGTGGATTTGCAGGTGAAAAGTGGAGCCGAATTTACAGGGAGTTTATTATGCAAAAATAAAATTTATAACAAAGTAATAAGAGAACAATAGTTAATATACTATGTATTGTTATCTTCAAAGTAGTTACTTGGAGTATAAGACATAGACCAAAAAGATTCTTAAAACAGAGAAACATTATTTTCTAGAAACTAAGATAAACTAGTAATATAGATAAAACAAGTAACATACATATTATAATACTTTTTAAACAATGGAGTATGTAATTTGGGGAAGTATATGAACTTCTCCCTATTTCCTATTTATCGTTCATCTATTTTGCTCTTTATTGGTATATATAAATTTTGTCTTGTTTATTTAAAAGAAACCATGTGATGTTTGAGCTCGTATTGCATTCTCTAATTGCATCCATTTACCTACAAATGCCTCAGGTTACTTTTCTTTATGGCAGTGGAGTACTCCACCATGTATAGGACACCCTGTTTTCCTTATCCATCTATCGATGGGCACACAGGCTGCTTCAAGACTGAGCTCTTAAAGCTGTGCTTGCTGCGAGCCTGGGCGTGCATGCGCCGCTAAGATGCGCTGTCTCCAGCTCCCTCAGACTCCAGTCTTCCCCCAGTGTGCCTGAGCTTGTTTCTACTTTCTCTGTTCCTCAGGCTTACTGGGTCTTCCAGACCCTGGTGGGACTGCGCTTGACCTTGTCTGTCCCCTGGCTGAGCCTGAGATAACCCCTGGCTGACAGCTGTCAGCCCCTGGACGACTCTCAGGGGGCTCCAGCTGACCCCCAGAGGAACTCCTGACTGTGCCTAATTGGCCCCTGGGCCCCAGTCCTTGGAAGCTGGAGAGTTCGTGTGACCTCAGGACCCATCTAACGCCCACTTGGGTCTTGGGGTCCAGGCACGGAGGGGCCAGTGTGGCCAGGCCGTACTGGGCTGTGCCTGTCCCCAGGATACCCTCCTCGAGCCCCTGGGCCACCTGCACCTCGACCATGCTCCCAGTTCAGCAGAGCCCCTGCCCACCTGGCTTGTGAGCTCTGTGCCCACCTTGCCCTGTGCCGCCCTCCCATCCTGGGCCACCCAGGCATTGGGGCAGCCCCTTATCTTTGAAGGTCATTTGAAGGACAGGAACTTACTTCCTGCATGTATTTGTGGGGAAACTGAGGCCCAAGGGGTGGAGCGAGCACAGGAAACGGGGACACAGGGACACAGAGACACAGAGATAGGGACAGAGCCAGGGACAGGGCAGGGACCATGGCCTGCGTGAGCCTGTGGAGAACAGCCCCAGGCCTGTGCCACACCCGCCCAGGTCACTCCACACCCTTCTGGTCCAGGAATGGGCACTGTGGCCCCCCTCAGGCTCCTCCCTGTGCTCTTGTGTCCCCAGGGCTCTGCGTGCCATCCCACACAGCCTTCTGCCTGAGGGCTGCGGGCTTGTGGTGGGTCCACTGTCCTCCATTTCCATCCAGGGACTGGCCAGCCCACGGCATGCTCAGCCAGGCTGGCTCCCTGCTGGGCCCATGTTTTCCTGACCAACCTCGGACTTCCTCCAAACACTGAGTGTTGCCAGGTGTGGTGGTGCACATGGTGGTGGGGGGCTGAGGCAAGAGGATCACTGTGAGTTCGAGGCCACCCTGGGCTATGTCATGAGTTCAAGCCCAGCCTGAACTGCATAGGGAGACTCTGTCTCCAAACACCTCCCCCCGAAAAAAATGTTGAGTGCTGGTGCCTCCTGTGGGCAGCCCGCCGGGATCGCCCCAAGCTGAGGGCCCAGGGGTGAGGGTGGCCCTGCTCCCTAGGTACCCTCAGGGATGGGCGCCCAAAGACCACCCTTCACACTGCAACTTCTCCAGGAAGAAAGCCTGGCCCAGGCTCTGGGGTCACAGCTAGGAGCCAGGCAGGGACTCTCCAGGTGCAGGATACAGTGTCCTTCCCTCAGGGAGCAGCCTGCCTCTGCCTCCCTGTCCTCGGAGCTACGCTGCGGCTCCTGCCTTCTCCGAAGCTGCTGGGTGGGACCCAGGCGACCTCTGTCCCTGTGCCTGTGCACCGGCCCAAGGCATGGTGTGTGCTTTCCGCAGCCCCAGGTCAGGCCCCTGCAGCTGTGCGCCTTGTGGGGTGGGGGCTGAGCCTGCTCTGGGGCCCCTCCCAGTCCTCCACACCACTTCTCTGTTCTCTATTCACTCTTCCCTCCCAGGGCCCAGGCAGGCTGGGTGCAGAGGCACAGGTGGGGATCAGCCAGGGTCAGGGGCCCAGTCCTGCACCCGGTTCCCCTCGCTGTTCCCAGCTGCTCTGTGCTTCCCAGGACCCCTCCATGCAGCCAGGTCCCCACAACCACCAGGCACCCCCTGGTGCACCCCAGAGGTCTTTGCACCCCTGAGTGGGACTTGGGGGAGTGACTGGAGGGTGGGGCCTTGAGCTGCAGTGGGTTTGTGGGGATAGTGTGGGGAGGGCCCTGGGGAGCCCCACATGCCAGGAGGGGACCCTCCCATCCCAGCCCCTTCACGGGAGCTGGCTGGACTCTCCAGCTGCTCCTTCCGGACTTCCTGTGCTGCAGAGGCGTAGGACTGGGTGGGTCAATACTGCACTGCTGTCCCCAATGCCACAGCCCAACCTTCCAAGGCATGGGCCCGGGAGCCCAGGCACAGTCCACAGAGAACGGTACTTCACTCCCGACCAGCAGTGCTCACTAGCACAGGTCCTGTCCTGCCTGCCAGATGGGAGGGAGGAGCACATGCGGAGAGGAGCCAGAAACCTTAGCCCAAACCACGGCTCCTGGGCCCACACCGTCAGGGGCTCTGCCCTGACAGCCTAGTCCCACGAGGAAGGGGCGGCTGGAGTGAGTCCAAGGAGTCTGAATCACCTGCCCTAAAACAAATGAACCAGGCCTGGCACCCTGTAAAATGCGCCAGCGCCCTTGGGAGTCCCTCGCCAGGTCGCCACCCCTCAGGGAAGCAGCGACCTGCCATCCTCATCCTCACGCACGCCCACGCCCTTCCAGGCAGCCCACTGGGTAAGATGGAGCTGGGTGCACACAGGCCGGGCTTGGGGAGGTGGGGAGCCTCTCCCTCCCTTGGGACCTTGGCAGCCAGAGGCCTCCTGGGAGAAGCAGCCTCCCTGGCCCCAACCTGCCCACACTTGCACAGGCAGCCATGCTCTGAGCTCTGGCCCACCAGCTACTGGTGGGCAGGGGAGGGGATGGGGCTCTGGGGGCTCCCCTCCCAGGAACCTCAGCTGTTCTGGCCTGGTGGCGCTCAGGCTGGCCTCATCCCTGGAGTCTTCTGCCCAAAGCTGCCCCACCCTGCAGGACCCAGGCCGAGCCCCAGCCTTGAGCCCCGGGCTTGCAGGCTGGCACCATGGGAGCAGCAGGCAAGGTCTGTCCTGCAGGCTCCGCGTCTGCTCAACCTGGGGCAGGGCTGAGGTGCTCTGTCTAGCACCTCTAGGGACTGTGGCGCCCCTGCCTCCCAGACGGGGAGCCCAGGTCGGAGCAGAGACATTGGCTTCAGGGCAGGCGGGGCCTGCAGGTGGCAATGCCCAGGCCTTGTGTCCCTGGGCACAGTGACCCTGGGAAGGGCGCTGGCAGGCATCCAGGGGCACCGTCTCCCACCCCACTGCAGGGGGTTGGTGCCGGCAGGGACAGGCCACAAGGCGCCCAGTCACAGGGGTCTTCACCTTTCAGACCCCAGCCTGTGGAAAGGAGGGACCCTGAGGGTGAGGTAAGAGCCCCTGCCCTTCCCTGGGCCAGCAGAAGAGGGCCAACTGCCGCGTAACGGTGGCCACGACCGCTGTGCCTGCTGCAGGCTAACACATGGGTCACCAGTGCAAGGTTGCAGTGTACTGCACACGGAGCCCCCATGCTGGTCCCCTCCGTCACTGTCAGGCCTACCTCCCTGGGACCTCATGGGCTCCTGCCAGGGTGAGGGCCCAGCTGCCCAGCTCCCCACCTGCCCGGGCAGCAGCCGGCAGCGTGCACACATTGCTTCACCTGCTGTGTGCACAGTCCGGGGCAGGGCTGAGAGGTCATCAAAACGTGGTAGTGACCCATGTGTTATTCTAACGCCGGTGCTAACTCAAGTGGGGACCACGAGTCAGCCTGGGGGCCTGGCCACACTCCCTCCAGAGCCTGCGCTCCAGGGCGAGTCAGGTCCAGCTGCCAGTCACCCCTGCTGCCACCAAGCCCCCCAAGAGACGGCAACATGGGAGGCACAGCCAGAGGTGCTGGTGCAGGGCACCTGCACACGTGTGTGTGCTCCTGTGTGTGCAGGTGTATGTGTACACAAGTGTGGTGCTCGTATGTGCACCAGTGTGCACCTGTATGTGTGACTGCTTGTATGTACACAAGTGTGCTCCTGCACATGTGCGTGGATGTGCATGAGCGTGCCACTGTATGCAGGTGTGCCCCAGTGTGTGTGTGTGCAAGAGAGGACACTGCATGCACACGTGTGCTCCTGTGTACGAGTGCATGTGGCTGTGTCGTGTGCAGATGTATGCACTGTGCACAAGTGTGCTCCCATGTGTCCATAAGTGTATTGTGAGCTTTTGTGTGCACAGGTGTGATCTGGCACGTGTGCATGTACATTGTGTGTATGTGCACCAGTGTGTTCCCATGCGTGACTTCACTGTGTCCTTCTGCGCATGTGTGTGTGTGGATGCAGGGTCCACAGGCATCATGTGCAGCCTCAACGCTTGCCCTCCCAGGGGCTCAACCAGGGCCCAGGCGTCATCCCACAGGCGTCCCTGCACCATCCCTGAGCTGTCAGGCCTCCTCTGGGCCTGTCTGGCCTCAGTTTCCCCCATCTGTAGGGCACAGGTGGGAGGCACCTGTCTCCGGGCAGTGGCAGGGATGGCTCAGCAGCGTCTGGACATGCGGCCTCCCTGGCCAACCAGCCCTGCCCAAGGCCTGTGGTCAGGGTGGTGAGACTGCTGTTGGGTGCAGAGCCTCTGGCATGAGCCCACTGTGTCCTCTTCCCCTTTGTGGTAGGAGCCAGGACCATGTATGCTCAGGGTCAGGGGCCGTCCTGAAACACTGGGCAGCAGGGGATGGTTCCTGGGTGCCCCCACCCCATGTGTGACACTTGCGCCCCCAGGACCCACTCAGTGTGTTGGGTGACTGTCAAGTGGGGTGGTGTTTTAGTCAGGGGTCGCAGGTAGAAAGAGCACAATCAGGACACAGAATTTATAATATTATTTATAAATGGTTACCCAGTTGTTAGACATAAGAAAGTGTAGGAAATCTGTCCACAACACCAAAGTCAATACTGGAAAGGCCCATAGGCCAGCAGTGGAAGCTAGAAAGTCTATGCCAGAAGGCCGAAGAATCTGTGCTAGTAGGTTGAGGGTTCTACAGTGGAGCCAAGAAGCAACGCTCAAATAAGAACCAGGGCTCCTGGAAAGTACCACAGCCATCCTCAGCGATGACGAAGTCCTGCACTCCTCTGACGATGAGAACAGTCAAGTACATGCCAGGAAGCCAGCGTGACAACTTCTTCTGGAGTTTGAACAGCAACCATCTTCCCCTCCGGAGCCAGGAAGCGATGCACAACACAAAGACCAGAGCTCCCCAAAGTGAACCGTAGCCACTCTCAGCAACAAGTTTCTGAGCTCCTCCGATGATAGTAGCCAAAGTCATATTGGGGAGCCAGTCTGACAAGCTCCTCCAGGAGAACCAACGGCTCCAAACAGCAGCACTTAGGAGAACCCACAACGCCACCGCTCTTCCTCTCCGCGTCTCTTTTTATGCTGGCAACCTTCCTCAGGTGGATTGTCTGAATGCAGCACCATGCCAATTTAATTCAGCCGGTGCCAAGTTGACCACCAGTTCTTAATCCATAACAGGAGGCCTTGGTGGCAGGTCTCAGTTTCTCCAGGTGAATGTCTCTCCGCAGGGTTGCAGAAAACGCAATCGGAAGCATCACCTCTGCCTCTTCCTGTAGGTCCCACAGGCCTGCCGGCTCCAGGAGGTGGGGTGCTCAAGAACAACCCCACTGCTTTCTGTGCTGACCCCAGGCTGAGTAGGGTGGCCAACAGGCTACTGGGCAGGGGCAGGGGCAGGGGCAGGTCATTGGGGTTCCTGCCAGGGCCTCATGCTGCAGGGTCTGCTGCCCCCTCTCCTGCCTCTGCTGGCTCCTTCCTCCCCTAATGCCCTCTGGGGCTACTCCTCTCCCCAAAGGCGTTTCCCCTGGACCTTCATGGCACTCGTGGAGGGTATGCAGGTGTTGAGGGGGGTCCTCCCTGCAGGAAGATCCATAGGTGGACAGGCAGGGCCACTGGAGGTAGTAGGGGCCGCCAGGTGGACTTTGGAGATCTCTGAAGTGCAGGACCTTGTGCCAGGACAAGGCTGTGTGGGGGCTCAGAGCAGGGCCAGCCCCAGCTGCCCAGGAGCTCCAGGAACCTGGGCCTGTCCTCGTGGCAGGTGAGGGGCATGGCTGGCTGGTGGCACTCTGTGGCCCATTGAGAATAGCAGGTCCTGTGGCACAGGCAGTATGGTCCTGAGGGATACGGCCGGGCCTGGTGGTGGCCACAGGGGCCGTGCCTGGGATGGGTGCTGGGTCGGCAGCCTGGACCAGCACTGCTGGGCCCCTCTGGACCACAGGTCTGGGACCACTGTGTGCACTGGGTAGTGACCCCGAGGACTGGCAGAGGCTGCTGGTTCCTGGGAAAGTTAACCAGGTGGGCGCTGTGGTGGGATCAAGTGTGACCGGAGGGCCCTGCAGGCGACAGAGCTGCTGCCCAGCAGCTCACAGTTTCTCGAGGACACGGATGGCCAGCAGGTCTGCCTTCTACTCCAGTGCATTTTATGAAAAAGGAAGAGGAGGGGAAAAGAAAGAAAAATAAACGAAGCCTCCCACAAGGACCACACAGCGTGGCCGGCGGGCAGCAGCAGAGCAGACGGAGCCCCAGGGGGCGCTGTTGCGTGTTGGGGGAAGGGTGCTGCCCTGGGGTCCATTGGGTTCTGCAGGGCCTGAGTGTTGGGGCCCCAACCCCTGGGGTGTGCTCTGGGCTGCGCCTGGCGCAGCTGCCTCCTCCCTGCACACCCAGCCACCCCAAAGGGCCCAGGCCTAGAGCAGGGCTTGTGGGCCAGTGCTCACCCTGCCAGGGTGTGCAGCCCAGCAGGGGTGGAAGTGGGGCTGGGGACAGGGACCTGGGAGCTTGACAGGGAGGCGGGGAGGGCGGGCGGGGAGCGCCTCAGCCCCGTCCCTCAGGCCTCAGAAGGAGACAGTCTCACGGACCTTGCTGGAAAAAATGTTCTCACTGCAAACAGAGACAGCGGCGCCTCTGCCAGGTGTCCTGGAAATAGGGTCCCAGACTTACTCATCAGAGGTAGCTGTTGTCTGCCAGCTGAGGATCCCCTTCCCTCTGGGTGTCCTGGGGGAGCCCCTTCCCCAAGGGCCCCCCAGTGGCCAAGCTCCTTCCCACCCCGCCAAAGCCCTCCCCACCGCCTTGCAGGCTGTGCTGGGCAGCCCTGAGGCTCTGGACGGCTCTGATCTTCGGAGACTCGTGAAGAACCAAGAGCTCCACTTAGGTGGCAGCAGCTGGCTGGCGGCTCTGTAGCCCCGCGAGGGGCAATGGGGAAACCTGAGGGAGCAGAGAGGAGGGGGGACTCCTGAGCACAGAAACCGCAGGCCAGGTGGGCTAAGTTGGAGCGTGCCTGGCCCTGCAGCCCCTTTCCCTTCCTCTGGAGGACAGAAGTGGGAGCCACTGGGTGGGTGGAGAGGGACCCTGTGGCCCTGAGACTGGACTGGGAGCCCCAGCTTTGCAGGGCTCTGGAGGGGTTGGGGACCCCAGTTTCCTCTGCAGCTCAGCCCTGCCCCTGGGACCCACCTCAGTGGTCAAGCACAGCCCACCCTCCTTCCAGTCCGTGGACAGTGGTGACTGCCCCATCCTGAGCCTCTTGAGCCTGGGCCCCTGTGCTCTGGTGAGTGGCCACCAACCTGGACACTGCAGAAGGCCAGGCACATCCACACTGCATACTACCACCCCGGCCTCGGCCATCATTATCTAGTGTCCAAGGCCGTGGATACCTTGGGAGACCCTGAATGGCTGCCCTGGGAGTAGGCCCTGGCCACCATGCCACAGCAGTTTCCCCAGCAGGGACAGCAAGGGTCCTTCCTGCAGGAGCTATGCGGGCACCAGGTGTCCAGGCGGCCTCTCCCTCGTCTCTTGCTGCTCACATCCCAGAGCAGAGCACTGGCCCTTCTGAGGTCACAGGGCTGAGCAGGACACAGCCTGGGCAGTGCCAGGTGAGCCCAGAGGGGACAGTCGCTCGGCCCAGCTTCAGGCTCAGGGGCACCTGAGGGGTGGGAGGCCCTGCCGGGGGGATGAGATGGGAGCCGGGTGCAGGGTGGGGGCAGCGCTTACAACCGGATGCCATCACGTCCAGAGAGCGGGAACACTACCACTGGCTGTCGCGGCCACAGGCACCCAGTGTGCACGAGAAGGGACCTGAGAGCGCTTGGCTGGGGGTGGGGTACAGCAGAGGCCCGCACAGGCACGGGGTGGGGCGGGACTCCTTCTGTCTGGCTGGTGTGCTGGCTGCGGGGCAGGGGAAGCCTAACATGTCAGCCTATGGTTACGCAGGGGCTCTGTGGGGGCCATGCCCCACCCCGCCGGCTGTCCAGGGCTTCCGGGTCCCATGTCCTGGATGCGCTCCTGGCTGAGGCTGCTCTTGCTTCTGCAGGCCGCTCCTGGTTCCCTGGTTCCACTTCTGGTCCTTGTGTGTCTGGTGACCAGTAGGGAATGCAGCTGTGTGGCCTTGGCCGTGGGCCCTTGCTGGCAACCCCAGGGCCATTGTCTCAGCATCGTCTCAGCCCTGCCGTGGTGTCAGAGGGGTCTTTGGCCTCACATGGTGCTGTCATGGAGCTGCTTGGTGCCCATGGCTGGTGTCCCAGGACAGTCGGGCCTCCTGGGGGCCTTTGGCAGGCTGGACCTGGGGTGGAGAAGGCACTGTGCTGGCACAAGGGACACTTCTGCCCATCCCTCGCTTCCTGTCCATGGACACTGGAATGGTTCCTGCCCACACCAGGTCGCTCCTGGCCTTGGTCCTGTGGCTTAGCAGATGGGGTCCAGGAGCCACATGCCCCATGCTGGGCCCTGCTGCAGTGGCCCTGACCCTGCAGTCCCCACGCCATGGCCCAGGCCTGGCCGCTCTAAGTATGCACAGGGGCCTGATGCCCCCACGGGCCCGTCCCCCTTCAGGGCTCACTGGTGCACCCAGTACAGTGGTGCTCAGGCTCGCACGCGCTTCTGTGGGTGAGCAGTGCGGTTCACAAGCAGAAGCTTGGCAGAATTTTGTTTTCGTTCTCAGACTCTGCATCGGGTGATGAACACGGACACAGCCACCTTTTCCAGAAGCAGGGTACAAGTTAAGCTCGTCCTTGAGCTGAGTTATCACTGCACACTCTGTAGCTGATTTCTGTGTGTGGTTTTGATGCCATGACTCTCCAGAGCTGCACCTGAGCTCACATAGGGTGTGTGTGCACTCTACAAATGCTCTCAACGCAGAACCACACTGCAGAAGCACAGCCGTCAATTGCCCCCTCATTCAACATGGCTGCCTGTCCTCTTCCTGCCCGAGGGCCAGGCCAGCTCATCCAAAGCTGTGGGGGCAGGGCGTGGGACTCTCTGTGCTCCCACTGAATGTCCTGGGGCTTGCAGGATGTCAGATGTGCTGACATGGTGTTCAGCATGTTCCCTTGCATTCCTTTTCTTCAGGTACTGGGGGTTGAACCCAGGACCTTTGTACTGAGTTGTATCTCCAGCCCTATTAATTAATTATCTATTTCGATCCTCCTGCCTCAGGCTCCCAGACGGCTGGGCACCATATCCAGTTGTTCCTGGTTAATTGTGCTTTTGTCACGAAAGATCTGGGCTCTTGAATGCTTTTTTGCATCATTTTGAATGGTCGTCTTTTCCCTGTCATCTTATTAATATGGTGTATCCCTCTGATTTCTGCCTTGAGCCACCCCTGGATTTCTGTAATAAAACTTGCTTGGTCGTGATGCATGGGATGTCTTTTTTTTTTTTTTTTTGTCTTTTTGAGACAGGGTCTCGCTATGCCGTTCAGGCCAGCCTTGAGCTCACTTTGTAGCCCAGGCTGGTCTCAAACTCACAGTGATCCTCCTGTCTCAGCCTCCCGAGTGCTGGGATTACAGGAGTGCACCATCACGCCTGGCTTAATATTCTGCTGAGTGCACCATGCCAGTACTTGAAATTTTTCACTTGCATACTCACGGGAAATATTTCTCCATAGTTTTCCATTCTATCCATTATTGAGAGCACAGTATTGAAATCTTCTTCAACCATTTCTGCAGAATTAATTTCTGCCAAATTTTGCTTAATATATTTCAGGGCTCTGTGGTTAGGCGCATTTATGTTTGTGATTGCTGCCTCTCCTTCATGCATGGACCCTTCTTTCAGCACATAATGTCCTTGACTCCTGCCATGATTTTCTACTTAGAACCCCATTTTTGTTTTTCAGTATAGACCCCTTGGTTCTCTTTTGTATTATTTGCATGGAATATCTTTTCCTTCTTTCATTTGCTACTTATATGTGCCTTTGAATCTAAAGGGAATCTTCTAAATAGTAGAGGGATAGATCACAGTCTATGGGATTTTACTGATTTGGGGGTTTGTTTGCTTTCTGGGTTACCTGCATCTATTCAGCAATCTGTTTTTCAAATGGAGAGTTTAATCAATTCACATGGAGAATAATTACTGATAAAGTGTCTTGTCATTTCCTCCTTCCTTCTCCCCTTTTCCCACTCTCCTGTCTCTCTCCCTCGCTCCTCTCTCCCTCTCCCTGTCTCTGTCTTTCTCTGTACTGGGGACAGCACCCATGGCCTTGGCACTGAACTCTCCCTTCAGTCCCACAACTCCAACATCTTTTGTAAAGTTTTGAGACAGGGTTTCACACGTTGTCTGAGCTGGGTTTGGACTTATGATCATTCTGCCTTGTTCCCTTTCTCATTCACTACTAAGAAAATGACTAAAAAATGCATGTAAGGGGAGCTGGGCGTGGTGGCTCACGCCTGTAATCCCAGCACTCGGGAGACTGAGACAGGAGGATCGTTGTGAGTTCGAAACCAGCCTGAGCTCCAAAGTGAGCTCAAGGCCAGCCTGAACAGCATAGTGAGACCCTGTCTCAAAAACACCAGGGCTGGGGAACTAGCTCAGCAGTCTAAGTGCCTTCCTGGCAAGCACGAGGCTGTGAGTTCAATCACCAGTGCCGCAAAAAACAAAAACAAAAACAAAAACAAAAAACCTTTAGGTAGGGAATTTTTACAAAGTTACCAGTGTTATTTCCTTGGGTTTCTAGCATCCAGTATATTACTTATGAATTTGATTTTAAGTCTCAGGCACCCAGTTCTTGAGGTGCAAAGTCAAAGGGCCAATCTTGGGAGGCCCCTTGTTTGTTTGTTGTTATTTGGTTTTTTGAGGCAGGGTTTCATTATGTAGTCCAAGCTGGACTTACACTCACCATGTAGGCCAGGCTGGACTCAAACTCCAGGCAATCCTCCTGCCTTGGCCCTTTGAGTACTGGGATTACAGTGTGTACCATGAAGCCTGGTTTTAAACCACTGTCTTATTTTCTAATTGGAAATGAGTTTTGGGTTTATCAAATGCTTTTTCATTAATATTCTTTTCTTCAGCAGAGCAATTAAAATGGTGAACTATACCCATGGGTTTCCTAAGATTTAATCAACCTCAGATGACCAGGATAGACCTGACCTGATGATAAAGCACTGTTCTAGAAAATAACAGGGACCCCACTTGTCAATCTTCACTGGATTTGTGAATGTACGCCTGTAAACTGGACTGTCTAAGCTTGCACCAGGTAAGGTCGTATCGCTGCAACCACACATGCCTGCCCAGGAAGATGGGGGCGGCTCCTTCGCTGCCCCTACACGGGCCCAATAAGGGCTTTCACTGGGAGGAAACGCCCTCTATTGCACTTCCCTATTTCATTGTGGAATATGTTTGTTTTGGTGATGTTACTTTCCTTGAAGTTACTGCATAGACTTGTCTGTCTCTTACGATGTCTCACGCTTTCCGTCTCAGTGGTTTCCCTCCCGATCGTCCCTGTTTTGTGTATTCCTATTCTGGCCTCTTGTGCTGAGGCTACCTATTCCTCCTTTTATCTTGATTAGAGCTGCGCTCTGAAGCACAGGTGAGCCCTGTCCCGTTATGGACGGGCTCCAGGCCCTAGCACAGGCCTGCGATCTGGGCCCCACACGTGACCTGCATCCAAGGCACTAGTGCTGTGCACACAACTGGCACTGACGCTGAGGGGCGTGGCATGGACCCCACGCTGCATGATGCTGTTCAGCGCTCACAGTCCTTCTGCACTGGGGATGCGCCCGGCTCTGTCGGCTGCTCCCCCAGTGGGGGTCTCAGCCACGCCCTGTGCCCGCCCTCACCCAGTTGAGCTTTCTGCTTCCAAGCGGCATGTCTGACGCATTCAGCACTTTTCAGCTTCAGCTTAAAGACCTTCCTGAAAGGTTTGTGTCCTAATATAAATTACTGGACATAACGGCAGTGGTATAGCCGAACCACTAGCCCCTCCCTCCCCGATCACAGCTTCCTCCTATGTGCGCCGGAATGCCGAAATTCCCACCGGTCGGTTACGCGTCATCAGTGCTCGCCCCCAGCGCCATCCCCTTCTGGTCAGAGGCATATAACCCCCACCCCCTCTGTACCCCGCGGAGGAAGTAGTTCAGCCACACTGGGTGAACGTTCCTCCCTGCGTCCTCACCCCCAATAAATCCCTCCCTTAGCTATCGCCTGCTTCTCTGCGCCGCTTTGAAAATATCCTATCATATGGTGCCACGACTCGATAACAGTGCGTGGGCTCCCAAGGTTTATCCTTGGTTTTGAGCTCCGCTGTTATTGCGAGCTGAATTTTCCACGCTCTGGGACCTGCTGACTCGCCAATGCCGCATCCCATCCAACATTAGTCCACTTCGTCACAGGTGAGCTCTCGTTCCGTACATCCGGAGTTTCCCGTTTCCGTTCCATTTAAATTCGTGGGTCCACGTGGGAAACTTCTTCCCCTCTTGGATAAAGATAATAGTTCTCACGTTCCTTGGGTAAGCACCCCGAGGCAGGACTTTTATTTTTTGTCCTGGAGACCCCACCTCGTTCTCTTGGTGACTGCCGATGAGAGCGGGTGTCGGGACCATCTCTATCGCACTTTCAAAACAGGTGACGACCTCTTTTGAAAAGTGTGACCTGGGACAGCTTTCACGTCCCTTGGGCAAACGGCCCGAGGCAAAGCTGACCCTGGGCAGCTTTCACATCCTTGAGCAGACGGCTCAAGGCAAAGCTGTTTTATTAGCTCACCTTTAATTCGGTCACTATGGGGAATGCTATTTCCTATCCCCCTGAAAACGCACCTCTGGGGTGCCTGGTTCGTAACCTGGCTGCCCTTGGCCTTGAAAAGGTCATAAAAACCAAAAAACTGATTTTTTACTGCCAGGAGGCTTGGCCGACCTACCAGCTTAGCGGCAGCAAATGGCCTAAAGGGGGAAGTTTTGATCCCTCTAGCCTGCAAGGTTTATATAACTTTTGTCTCGGCAATGGCAAATCGGCAGAAATCCCTTATGTGCAGGCTTTTTTCATTCTGAGAATGTGTCCCTTCCTTATCCAGTCATGTACTGTGGCCCGAATCTTTCTAGCTCACTCTCCTCCACCAGGACCTCTCCCTCCCACCCCGTCAGATCCTTTGGACGATGCACCTCCCGTTTTTTCCCTCCTTCCCACGTATCCCCAAGCCCAAACCTCTCAGCCTTCTCAACTGGAGGTTTCTGAGCCCCCTGCTGCTTCCTCTCCCCAGGCTCAGGTTCCCCACTGCCCTCAGCCCGAGCAGTCTATTCAGTCAGATAGCTCCCCTCCTGCGCTGTTTTCCCCACCGGCTCATCACACTGGGTCGCGCGTCTCTCAGCCACCTAGCAAGCCGCATGGGATCTGATCGCCATCTTGGATCCCATGCCACGTGGTTCTCAGCAGCCGTCTTGCTGCCGGTCACAGGGGGGACAGCGGCCGCCATCTTTGGGTCTTCCACCGTGTGACCGGATGTCGTCCTCTGCCATGTGACTGGGCGCCGCCATCTTTGGGTCCTGCACCATGTGACCGGGCACCACCATGTTTTAGTCCTCCGCCACGTGACGGGCGCCGCCATCCGCCATGTGACAGGGTGCTGCCATCTTGGCGGCCTTCCACCATGTGACAGGGCGCTGCCATCTTTTGGTCCTTCACCATGTGACAGGGCGCCGCCATCTTGCTGTAGTTTCCATAGCAACCAGTCGCCGCCTACTTATATTCCCTCACCATGTGACCAGCGGCAGCCTCCTTGTGAGCTATATAATCAGTTGCCACCTGGCAGCTGCTCATCACATGGTGATGAACAGTCATCTTTTGTTCAAATGCCCAATAATTGCCCACAGTCATCTGCAGGGCAACTGGCTGTTCAACGGCGACCTACACCTCCCAATCCGCTGCTTTCTCAGCCTCAATGCCTATTCCCCCTTCGGGAACAGGCTGGTCCAGAGGATTCCTTTTTCTCTCGCCGACCTATCTCAGATTAGCCATAAATTAGGTTCCTTCTCTGTTGACCCACAAACTTATATTAAAGAGTTGGAGTTTATAACTAACTGTTATGATTTACATTTCAAGAATATTTATGTAATTCTAAATACCACCCTCAGCTCACAGGAGCGAGCTCAGCTATGGCAAGCAGCTTGAGAAGAAGCTGATCGTAGATATAGAGCAAATACTACTGAAAATGATCCTGGACCTGCTACTGTTCCTGAACAGGACCCTAACTGGAATTATCAAAATGGAGAAGGTTCTTATAAACTACATAAAATGATTGA
>RJWT010027910.1:0-15367 GCA_004365215.1 Cuniculus paca
GCAATGCATCATACGCTCATGTTTTTCAGTCTGGGAGGTGGAAGTTTGTCAGCCTGAAGGTGGTTTCAACGCATGAGACATACCTCAGTTGTCTCTAGTCTAAAACATTGAATCAGTCAATAAATAAGCCACTGGCACTTTTTCCCCTGTGGTCTCTCTGCTTATCCATTTTTTCCCCCTACCAACGCAGAGTTTTCTCAAGGTGTATTTGTTCTCTTTTGGCAAGAGTTTGCAAGTGAACCTTCCTAAGAGAGACTGTATGAGCTACTTTGAAAGGTTTATAGAAAGCTAAATTGGGACTGTTTTTCTTAGCACATCAGTTTGTATGATGGGGGGGGAGGAAAAAAGCAAAAGGCAAACTTTTGTTTGGATTCAAATGTCATCTTTGCCTGTACTGCATTTATTTTTATTTCCTCTCTGACAAGGAATGTTAACTTTCCAGGAAAACTCAACTTCTCTTAGAGAACAGCCAAGCCAAACAATTTTTTTAAGGTGTGATTTTCCTTGAGGCTGTGATTTTCTCATTTTGAGCAAATGTGAATTGGAAACACGCACACACACATACCCCACCCTGGAGAGTGTACATTTCCTGTATGAGGACATCAGCTTGAATCCTATTTTGGAGAACGTGGCTGCAGTGTTGCCTTGTCTTGTGCCTCTCAGAAGACTGTGTTGTAATACAAAATGGTAAACTCTATTTGTAATCTCTTTGGGTCACATCCCTAGGGACTTGGGGAAGGTGTGAAAAGTTTCGCTTGCCTAGCACATATTTTACACAGATGTTGTCCCTGAAAACGTTTACGTTGGAAGCTTCTTATATTGGTGCAAGGTAGATTTTCTGATACAAAGTCAGCCTTTTCCTTTCCTGAAAGGAAAATATTTCTCCATTCAGGTAGGAAATTCTAAAAACAATCATGCTTAAAAATTTGAAGTAGTCAGCAAACCCAAGTAGCTGAATCTCAGTTTTTGCCCATATTCCTTCCATATTGTACTTCACATATAATCAATATTTGTTTATTTTATTTTTCCATTCATTTAAAGTTTAAGCAAATTTCTGTATTCCCTTGGTATTAAGAGAAATCTTTGTTCTCTTTGCAGCCTTTTCTTTGTGCTTTTGAATTTGGGTAGCTATATTCTGCTCATAATATGTAAAATATTTTTGTATTTTATAGTGTCATTAACTGACATTTAAGCTCATTTATGCTATCCATCTATAATTACAAAACATGAAGCTCATTTAAAGATGATGTTTTGTTTTTAGTCCCGATCTTGCTTTTTCTTTTATAATCACAAACTATATCATTGATAGGTATGAAGAAAATTGACAAAGTAGAAAAGATGGGAAATACTTTAAAAATATAATTCTAGCATTTATTATTAAGTGTCATCTTGAATTCTCCCCAATACTTCAGCTTTCACTATTCCTTGAACTTTTGCCATTAATGACTTTCGGGATCAAGAAAAAATAAAGGCTTGAAATGCCAACATCATATTGGAAGATAAATTTACATTTCATTCCCAACACTGTAATTTAATAAAAGTTGTACGGTGTTATGGGTACTTAATTATGCTAGAAACAGGGCTTGAATTTAACAGTGGTCCACATACAGAGAGGATTTAGTGATACTTTATTTTAAATGGTCCTTTGAAAGAATGCCATGGCATATGATATACCAAGTGTGCCAGTTTTAAAAGACACTTTGGAAACTGATGATTTACTTAAATTGTATTTCACTTCTGTTAGAGGGAACAAACTCTCATAATTCACTTAAACTGATTTAATATGCTAGGTTACTGGGTTAACAGGTATTGAAATATTCATTCCTCTTGGAATTGTAGCTATATTGTTACTGTAGTGTAGATGGGGAATGTAAAGTTTATATTGTAAACCAGCACATGAGATCTTGGATTTTTTTTTTTCCTAGATAAGCATTGTTTTATTCTCCTGGACACCCTCGGAGATGAGTTTTATTTTTTAATCACCTTTTTAAGTCTCGTCATATCCAATCGAACATCTTGTTGATGAGATCTTTTCAAAGCTCAGTGAGAGTCACGTTATCTTCCTTTGCTTAAAATTATTCAGTGCCTCCTCCCTCGGTGTTGACTAAATCTAGTCTAAACTGCCATTTACAATTCGCCAGTCTGGCTCCTACCTACTTTGATTTGCATAGTTGACATCTCAGCCAAATTCCTTTCCTCAGTACAAGTCCCTAACTTCAATACTTCTGCTTCGTGCTGGTCCTTCTAGTACAATTCTCTCTCTCCTCCAAGTGCCACCTGGTAAAGTTTCTCATCTTTCAGGATGCGGCCATATGCTACCTTTTTCCCCATACAGAAGCATTTTCTCCAACACTGACTTCTACAATAATCTTTTTTTTTATGATATTTATATTGAGACTTATGAAAGATTTATTTTCTTATGCACATGGCATGAGGGTATATTAACTCCATGAACTGCGTAATAACTACTTGTTAAAGTACCCTACATTTCATTGTCCCCTGAAATATGCACAGGGCATCCCCTTTGTAGTAAGTGCTGAATCAAGGATTGTGGAAGGAATAGTTTCACCTTGTGAGATGTTTGTACAGATTTATCTGATTTTAATGATCTTTTGAAAGAACCAACTTTAATTTAGTTAATTTTTCTCTGATGCTGTTTTCAATTGCATTGGTTTTTGCTTTGATTTTCATTATTGCTTTACTTCTGCTTATTTTCAATTTTATTTGGCCTTTTTCACTGGTTTCCTAAAATGGAAGTTTATGATTGATTTTAGAATTTTTTTTCCTAACACGTGTGTTCAGTGCCACAAATATCCTTTTACATTCACCATGAGCTGGATAAACTTGAATAAGTTATACCTTTATTTTAATTTGTTTTAAAATATTTAAAATTTCTCACAGGGTTTCTTCTTTTGATTAAGGTGTTATTTAGAAATATTTTGGAATTTTCTGGCTGTTTTTCTGGTATTGATTTTACAATTATTTTGGTTTAAGGGAACACATATGATTTCTATGCTTTTAAACTTGTTGAGGTAGATTTCATTGCGCAGAACATGGTCTTTGTGGGTGACTGTCCCAAATGAACAAATGAACACGAGGACAATGTATAAGCTGGTCTCATTGGATGAAGTCATTTATAGATGTCATGTGTATCCAATTAAGTGATAGCACTGTTGAGTTCTCCCATGATCCTAGTGATTTTCTGGCTGCTATATCTGCCTGTTTCCAATTCACTTTGACAGTCCTTTAATTGGTATATTTAAGCCATTGACAATCAAAGAGATTGCACTTACACTGTATTTACTGTCTACCGTTTTCTATTAGTGTATTGTTCTTATTTTGGTCTTCAATGTTCTGCCTTTTGTAATTTTGATTGACTTTTAATACTATTCATTGTCTCTCCTTTATTAAACAGTGTATCAGTTGTACTATTATTTCTTTTCCTAGTGGTTGCCCTAGAACTTGAAATATTCTTTTACAATTAATCCAAGTTCATTTTTGAATAATATACTGCTTCATGAATAATGCACATACCTTGTCTTAAAACAATAATAGCAAAATACACTCAGTATTTAAAAATAAGTGTACTAAGATATATGCACATATACCTATACATATGCATGTATATATGCATACTTAAGTGAATACATTGTTGCTATTATCATTTTAACAAACTATTGTGTTACCTCCATTAATAAGAAAAATGTTTCTTTTATTTAGGGTTTCTTTTATTTTCACTTATTCATATTTTGATATTCTTCCTTTTTTATGGAGACACTGGTTTCTGACTTAGGTCAATTTTTTTCTCTCCAATGAACTTCCTTAAAGATTTCTTGCACAGCAGTTTTATTAGTATCAAGTTCTACAGTTTTTGTTTATCTGAGAGGTCTCTATTTCTCCAAAACTTTGAGGGATATTTTCAGTGTATCAAACTCTTGATTGGTGGGCTTATTTTTCTCAAAACTTTATGTATTTCACTTTCATCTAGTCTGTCTTGCATGATTTTCTGAGAAGACTGAAGTAAACCTTATCTTTGTGCCCTTTCAGATAACTTTTATATAAATACCTAGCATCTTTTGAGATTATTTATTTATTTTTGTACCTTTATGGTACTTGGAATCAAACCCAAGACCTCATAAATACAAGAAAAGTGTTTTATCACTGAGCCACTCTGGCCCTAAAATTTTTATCTTTTTATTTTCTGAAATTTAAATATGATATGTCTGGATGTGTTTCAAATTTAGTTCTATTTGTTTTGTATTCATTTTGCTTCTTTTCTCCTAACATTTCTGGATCTGTGGTTTGGTATCTGGTATTAATTTGAGGAAATTTTCCATCATTTTTTCTTCCAATACTGCTTCTGGTCCTTTGTTTCTCCTTCTGGTACATCAGACATATTTCGAATTTGTTCCACAGTTCTTAGATGCGCTGTTTTTTCTCCCTAGTATCTGTTCTCACTGCTTTTCAAGGAGAAAGTTTCTATTGTTGTGTCCTCAAGCTCAGATATTCTTTTCCTTAGCTGTGTCAAGTTTAGTAAGCCAACCAATGCCATTCTTCGCTTCTGACACACACAGTGCATTAAATCCCTAGCATTCCTTTTTGATTCTTCCTTAAACTATGTGAGTCTCTACTTACATTAGACCACCTGGTTTGCATGATGCTTGCTTTTCTTATGAAGGCGCTAAAGCTATTGTTCATAGATTATTATTATTTTTTTTTCATGGTCTGGCCGTTCTAACATTTCTGCCATGTCTGGTTCTGGTTCCAGTGCATATTCAGTCTCTTATATATGGTTTTATCTATTAGGCCTTGTCATTTTGTTTTTCAAAGGTGAACATGAGGTCCTAGGTAAAGAGAGCAGTGGTAAACAGGCTTCTAATAATGTGGTGGTAAAATGGTAAAGAAAAGTATTTTATAGCCACTATGGTAAGTGTTGTGAACTCGGGCTCTGAACATTACCTGAGCTTCACACTACTCCCTTAGCACAAGGTGCTGGAGGGGACGAGAGCTGGTGTGGATTCTTCTCCACCAGGGAGGGTTAGAGAAGGCGAGAGCTGACATTTCTCTTCCCATAGGTGTATTATGTTTGCATAAATCCTCAACAAGTGAGGCTCTGATAAAATAGTTTCTTCTGAGGGCAGCCCTTGTTGGGAACAGAATTCTGTGCTGTATTTCAAAATGTTTCCCTTTCCCCTTCCCCAGATAGAAGTACCAGGGGAGTTTTTTTCTGTGTCAGGAGCTGTCAGAGATCCTTGGGTAAAACTCACAAAATGTAGTAGCCCCTGTAAGACGGGGTCCCCATGGAATCTCCAGCTCTTGGAGCTGTCCACACTGAGCCTACAGCAATTGGTCAGTTTTGTTCCTTACCTCCATGCTTGTTTCATGGAGGTTTCTGCTCCAGTAAGTTGCAGTCCTCTGTATTTGCCCATTTTTAAATTTTTAGGGGCAGCAGTTTGCCCCACAATCTCACTTCTCTGACAAAAGAAGAGCTATTGCTTTTTTAATTTGCTTAGTGTTCTACTTCTTGTAAAAGTCTGGAGAGGTAACTACTAAGCTCTTTACATGCTAGGACACAAAATAGAAGTTAGGAGTCAGCTTTAAAGTTTTAAGTTCATTATTGAGTTCCTGCAACTTTCTGTGTCCTCAAAATGATAAGAAAATTTTGTTTCTTTTCAAATCTACACAAGATTTTCCAGCCTTTGCAAAGTATCTAAGGCGGAGTCAAAAATAATAATAAAAGATCAGAATAAATAAAGATAAGAAATAGGAAAATTCAAAAGACAATAGTTTGATCTCCTATGGGAATTATGTGGATGCTTTCTTTGAAAAAGATGTAAGGGGCTCTGGAATGGAGACCTCAGTTGATGAATCATAGGATGTAGGCTCTTTGAAAGTAGGTACTGGGATTTATTACAGGTATTTTATAAATACTTGTTAACTGACCAGCTGACTGACTCATAGTCTATGCTAAACAGTCTGAGGATGGTTGACCAGCATGGTCAAATGTGGTGATGCTTATAAATTCTGATAATTAAAATGCATTAAAAGAAACAAAGGTTTAAAAAGCTATTAGCATTAGATGTAGTTGATCTTTCAAAACTAGTTGTATCTTACTTTCTAGATGATTTAAAACTGTTTAATGTTTCTGTTTTCAAATTGGGGCATAGGTGACCAAGGCACCACCTTAGCAAACATACTTTGATTTGCAAGATATTCCAGATATTCAAGGGAAAGGCAAAGACATCTGCTTAAACGACTACTTTTTAAAGTTGTTTGGATCTAACTGGTTAATAAAACCTCAGAATTACTGTTAAGTAATTCTCTTACCCTAGGAGCACCATGAAAATTTAACTGGTTCACTAAGGATATTGTGAACCAAGAAAGTTTTCGAACATATATTTCATTATCTAAATAGGAATATATGGCATATGAGTCAAAAAGTTCAGATTGGAATTTCTTCATCATTAAAGCATATAAAATTCTATGAAAAAAATGTATGAGACTCACTTCAATAAAATAATGATGGAAAATATAGGAGTACAAGTAATTCATAGCAAGTTAGTTTCAGAAGCTTTAATTTACAGCATCTCTTTGAAATTCATAGTGTATTGGCCCATAGAGGGAATGTTAACAAGTCTGATAACATTCTCACCCAACCCAATACCTATTTATACCATATTGTAGTTAATGCCAGTTAGTAGTATACTGGATTGCAGTTATCAATTTCTGCGTGGAATATTTCTACCACACTATAAGTGAGGTACTACATGAAATAAAATACATTATCTTGCAGTGAATAGTGAACAGTGACCATACATACAAACACACATACATATATAGGTCATGACCCAAGAGAAATCAGTATCGATATTGAGCACCAGCCACTCATGAAATTTGACAACCTGAAATCTGGTTATGGATACCTGATGCTTCAAAGTTTTAGGTTTTTTTCTGGATTTTTCCATAAAAATATAGCCACATATGATTGGTTTCTTGGGGCAATTTATTCAATGAACAATGTCTTCCAAATACTGTAGAAGTATGAAAAAATATCTTAAATAATAACTTTTGGTCCTGGTTTTATAATTAGATTTCCTTTACTGTTTCTGCATTACAGTGACTGTTAACCAATGCTTTCCAACTGAAAACTAATTTCACATGGAAATATAATGCCCAATAAAAATAAAAATAAAAATATGAGATGTAATTACATATTTAAATTTTCAAGTAGCCATTTTCAAAAGATAAAAACAAATGTAAAAGATTAATTAAAATATATTTTATTAAACCAATATACCCAAGATATTATCAGCATGTGACAAATATTCAAATGATTAGTAAGATAATTTATGTTCTTGTTTGCACATTGAGTCTTTGAAATCCAGTATGTGTCTTTTATGTTCAATTTTAAACACAATGTGATTTACCCATATTTTTAGTGTACAATGGCTATCATATTGGACATAGCAGACATAGACTGATTGCAGTAGAATCACCTGGTGTTTTTCTGTTAAAATTTAGACTAATTAACCCAGCCTTACCAAATCAAAATCTTTAAAAGAGGGCCTAGTGAGCAGAAATTTAAAGTTTTCCTGCTGATTCTTTATCATGTTGACATTTAAGAATATATTACTTTAAAAAGTGTGCACGATCAGTCTCCCCCCACACTTATATATACATGCACATATAAAGTTACTCTCAGTCAATGCCTATTTTCTCTTTTCTCCATCTCCCCATTTTTCAAGTAAACTTTAATGGGCCTTACACATATATTTACTTTTTGACTTGTATCTTTGGGTGGAAAGAATTCGGTTGTTTTCATTCATACGGTTCAGATCCTGAGAACATCTGCTAGGGACAACAATGTTTTGACCATGCTCAGCTTTCATTAATCCTGAAGTTGGGCAGTCCTGTTCTAATCAGTTGGTGCTACTTCATACATTTTGCAATGGACACAGATAATTTAACAGATTCAGTTTATTAGACTCTCTTTTTAAAGGAAAACTGTTTTCAGTCACTTCTATGCAGAAAGGTTGGTGGAACCTTATTCAGTACTTCCTGAATGGGTTTGGGACGCCCAAAGAAATGGTAAAGATGACTATAATATTTTTTTCTTACAGAGACATTTGATTATCACATTCACAGAAGTGACAAATGGTAATGAAAGTGAAAGAACAAAATAAAAAATATTGTCTCAAAAGGACCTTTCAGTCATTCTTCTGGAGGCAGGTGACTTTTTGCACACTTCCTATTGGTGACGTAAATACAAACTGAATTCTTGTGTTAAAAGTGTTTACTTTTGCACCAAAAACAGTAACACAGACACTGTGTTTCAATTAAAAGGAACCCTGGAGCAAAAATGTGTTACAGTCAGGGGTAGAAGCAGAGTGCATCATTATCGCGTAGGCACAGCAGCCAAGATAATGAACAGCTAAGAAGACTGGACAATGGAAGGTGAAGTATGACTTGTCATGAAACTGTCAATAGAATCTGAGCTCACTTTCCATTAAGGGTGCTAGGAAATTGCAGGGATGTGCTAGGCAGCTTGGGAAAAAGCTAAAATAAAAGTGACTTGATAACACTTAGTATTTTAAGCCTGATTTAAAATTTGCCATTGTTACCCAAAGCCTTAAAGCAGTGATTTGAAGGTTTAATGCCTCTTTTTCTGAGTTGACAGTTTGGGTTTGTCTTCTATAGTTTTGACCTTGAAACAGAAATGGAGGCAGTGTTTTTTCTGTTAGGAGATTTTTGTTGTTGCTGTTGCTGTTGTTGTTGTTGTTCTTCTTCTTAATGTGAAATGGAAAATTTAAACATTGAGCGAGATTTGGATTTCTGTCCTTTTCCATAGGTAATAGGGACACTGTACAAATTCTAGTGGGAGGGGAGTTGATGTATTGGGTTTTAGTAAAAATGAGTTGATACTGAACTGAACTCCTGGGAAGTATCCCCTGTGGCAAAAGAGAAATAGCAGATGGGTCAAAAAGGAAGAGAAAAAGAATCACATTGGATTTCAAAGGAAAAATTCATTATATGTCTAGGAAGATACATTGAAAAAAAAATTCATACTTAGAAATGGAAGAATAGAAGGTTTTTAAGTATATGTTGAGTATCCCTGTCTAAGAAGCTGGGAACCAGAAAGTGCTTTAAATTGTGGAGTGTTTTGTTTTGTTTTAGATTTTGAAACATTTGTGTATACATAGCAAGATAGCTTTGGAGTGAGACTTTAAACATGAAATTCATGTATGGTACATTTACACCTTGTACACAGAACCTAAGGGAAAATTTAACAACATATTTTATAACTTTGTGCATGAAACAAAATTTCATGGTGTAGAATTTTCTACTTAGGTGGTCACGTCAGCCAGAAATTCAGATTTTGGAGAGTTTAAAGATTTCATATTAGATATGCTCATTCTGTGTGACTATTTTCAATTTCATTCATTCAGAATATGCTGAATAACCACTTTGGTCCAGGCATTGTTCTGGGTCCTTGGGACAGGTGAAGAATACCAACAAGGCCTTTGTTTTATTGTAAGGAGATAGATGACGGATACATTAAAAATTAAGAAAATAAAATGCCCAGTTGTTGTATCAATTGTAAATTTCCAGAAAAGATTTCATTTCTTCTGCACTCCCTCTAGTTTTTGAATAGAAATCTCTCTGCTCTCATAATGTTTGGCACTGTTATCCCTATTGCTAGAGTTATTTGCTGCCTATTCAGAGATAAACCTGATCCACAGATCCATGTGTATTAAATGCCTTGTGCTAGGCACAGAGTAGAAGCGCTGCTAACTTCTCCAGCAGAAAAAAGAATAGACAAGGCCCCCAAGCCAAGCTGCTAAGTTTAGTTCTCATGAATACATCTAGAAGCTGCCAAGTTCAAGATCTAAGTTTGGATTCAAAAGCATTAAATGGGAATTTTTAAAGTTCCTAGACCTCACCCTTGGAGTATCTCATTCAGTAGATCTGGAATGATACCTGAACATCTGGCTGATTTCGAGTTCTCTGAAGAACTCTTATTAGTACACAGTTTTCCTGAAAGTGGGGAAAGGGGCACAGGGTTTCCTTTACTGTTGTTAATTGTTAACTAATTTACCTTTTCCGTAAATGGTGTATTTGAGTTAAAGCGAGTCGTCAAGATTATTCTTATTATGATTAAGCACGTAACAGAGAATGTGAAGGTAGATTTTTGTTGTTGAAATTCAAAATCCGAAAGTCAAATGTGATGTGATACTGGTCTTCTTGAAATATGTGCAAAATCTGCCCATCTTTACCAAGTTCCCATCCTTTCAACGAAATGAGTTCTTGTAATAGGCAGAGAGTTATACAAATTGAAACATACTAAATAACTTATCTGTTCACACACTGAAAGCTTTGGATACTTATGATTTTAGATTAGAATTCAACTTTTTCCCCCTATTAAATGCCAGCCGAGCGAGTTGCATTAATGACTGTGGTTATGTTTGAATGTAAATGGGGGACATCTGGCGATATCAGGAGATCAAACGTTGGGAGTCTGCATGATGACTCTCATCTGTTTGTCACCCAGCAGGTGTAATGGATGGCAGGCATGTGGGCTCTTTGCCCAAGTTGATGTACAGACCTAACCTAGTGATGGGAGAAGAAGTTTCCTCTGCACTTTTGAAGAATCACAGCTTAGGATAGCTTCGTGGGGGGCTGGGGGAGAGCTGGACAGGTGGAGTGGATATTTTCCATGGCACTGATTCCTTTAGTAAAATCGCGGTTTTCTAGCCTACAGGCATTTTCCTTGTCCCGTTTCAACAAACTTCCATAGCCCAATTTGTTATTCAAAAATTTATGGAAAATGTACGTTAAAGTGAAAAGGGTACATTGTGCAGAAAAGGGAAGCAGCTTGTAAGCATATCATTATGCATGAGCCATGGGGTCCGCAGATGGTACTTCTACTCAGAAACAAGAGTGGTGCCAAAAGCTAAACTCTAAATACATTTAAATCACATATCTTTACTTAAAAATGGAGTATTTTGGAAGGAAAAGCAGATGATATTTAAGTACACAAGTGGTATTCTTTTGTTCCCCATATAATAGAGCCCTTTACAAAAGTCGTTGCCTTCTGAGTGTGCAGTAAGCCTTTGATTCCTTAAATTCCCCAGCGGATTTAGTTGCAGTGCATGGCTCAGTTCTTAATAGGATTAACCATTGAGGTAGTACCTTGCTACGTGCAGAACTCTTGAAGTATCCTTACAGTTATTGAAAATTAAAGGATTTGTTGTGATTACTACGTTCAATGCTAAAAGCAAACCTTTGTTTTCGCATTAGAAATAGTAACGAAAAATTATCATGACATATGGGCTTCTTATTTTAATTGAAAATAAATTTAGTTCTTAGACTGTTCCAATCTGTTAATTAATTAAGGGGAGGGTAGTGAAAGGGATGAAAGCATTTGTTTGCTGCTTAATATAATGATTTTCTGGCAATATTTTTTAATATAGTACTCATGCTGATTTCTTTTTTCAAGTGTGGTTATATTTACTCTTAATGGAGAATTTATAATTTAAAGGGTACAGTTCATCTTGGTGAGACTAACAGTAAATAATCAGGTCCTTTTTATTTCTTCTATTAAAAAGAGCTTCCATCATTTTTTTTAGCATCTTATACAATGAGTAACTTCAGCTTTGAATTTGATTTTGGATGTGTCTTCCTAATTTTTATTGATGCCATTAGATCTGACAGCAATGCAATTAAAATAAATGCTGTTTGTATTTAAAAATTTAGAACATAACCTTTTATTTTAATATTCTAACAGCTTGATTTGTTTAATGGTTGTACTTTTAAAAAAATCCCAAAGTATAATTATATCTATATGACATTTGGTATATGGGATCTTTAATTTTCAAAATATTGCAAACACATGTTATTTCCACATTTCTCTACCCCTTCTTCACTCTTTTTTTTTTCTGAAATATTCAACATTGAGTAAATGCCTTCCAATTCTAGTGGCCTGTATGGAGCTGGTGTGTATATGTGTGAGAGAGACCATGTGTATGGGTGCCTAAACATATGGGTATGAGGGTGAGTAGGGGAGAAATATAAGTTATTTTTTAGAGATACAATTTCATTTTTCTGACAATTACAAGTAAAAGATAGTGATGACTAATTATGTGTTGACACATAAAAGTCCAGTGGGAGTTACTGTTCATGCACAGATTATGGTCAATTATGGTTATTAGTAAATTGTTCATTTCAAACTGAGGGCTAATAAAGCCAATTTCAAGGTGTTTTAAAAGTTTCTGTATATGAACCAGACAACTTTATAAATTCTATTGTGTGAAAAATTCTGTCCTTAATTTCTCTTGTGAATTTTTATAGACCAGCACTAGTGGATATGTGTGTGTCATAAATCAAATTACTTATAAACTAAATGTCCTGAGCTTTTTTCTCTTATTCTACTTTTATAGTTTTCTTGCTATTCATGGAATGCTATAGTTATTTTATATTCTACAGCCATTCTGTCATGCTGCATTATACCCCCAAGGTTGAGTGTTTGTTGATACACAATTTTAGATGGTCTTGTTCATATGCTCATTTGAATGTAAGGGGTATGAATACAGGGCATGGGACGTGGGGAATAGGTTCACTGGTCTCCATATCAGGGAATGAATATAATAAGCAGCTAGGAACTCTTCAAGGCATATTGTGGGCACTGTTTGAGAGGATGAGAACAATTAAGTGGTTTGCTCATTGACAGAGGTTAAGTATGATAATTACTATATTACAAAACAAAGGAGTAGGCTGGGGCTTCCATATGCACAGGTAAAACTCGTTTTATGATTTAAAAAGTGTTCTTGTTCCATTGGTTAGTTCCTGATCTGCCCATATTTATGATAATTTTGCAAATCTCCTTATATATTTCAATAAGATATGTTCTAGAATGTTCAATGCAAATGAAATCCCAAGAAGTATCTCTCAGAAAGTTTACTTTATTTTTCTTAATGACTTCAGATTTTTTGAAAATGACCTGGATACATTTTCAAAGTAAAGAAAATGATAAAGAGATTCACAGTTTCTGGTAAGAAATGCAGGTTTTCGCTTATACCAACTCGTCTTCAGAAATGGTACATTTTTTCTCCTAAAGTTATTCAGTAAATAAAAACAGTCCTTATATGATCTAGTACTCATTTGATTGCACTTTAGGCCTCCATTTGAGTACTATTTTATATACTTTAGCAAAACCAAATGAACCTCAACTATCTATGAATTAATTATAATTAGTAACTGATTTGATGTTTTCTTCTGAATTCCTTTTTATATGTATCCTCTGAAACAAACATTATTCTAGGCATGCAGTACACAATTATTAGTTCAAGTTGAAGTGATTCTGTATAAAATTGGCCTCATATTTATTCATTCAGAAAATGAGCAGGGAGAGACTGCATATTTTATAAAACTCCAGTAATTTCTCTATCAGATAACCCTTAAGCAAAATAAGATTTGACCCTTTCGAATTTGCTTAATGAACTGATATTACACAGAGTATCTTTATAAACTTCTGGAGAATTTTTTTCCTTTTTCTTCAGCCTTTGAACATAAGCTTCGGATCACAGGCCTTATATTTAAATGTTGAAAATATGATTGTGTTTTGATTGGTGCATCAACATCTTAGAAGTCGTGTATTCTAACCAAAACTATGCCAGCATCTGACAGATTATTGTGAAAATTTCTGTTTGAAAGAGAGGATGAATTAAATTAATTGAAATACTATTTCAAGGAGTATAGACTCCAAGATTCCTTATAACAAGAACAAGGGATCTCTTTGGCTAGTTCATTTTGGAGGAAATAAAGCATATTATTTAAAAATCTAGATAAAACTCTTGAATGCATTCTAAATAAACCTTGTCACTGCTATTTGGATGTTCATAATTTCTTCGTGATGTTGGTCAGGGCCACCAAAGATGGTACTTGGCTCACTGATGTCTAACATATATTTGATAGTTCTCTAATCTATTTGTCACAAAGACTATGGGCTTTCAGATCTTGAGGGGGCTTTGGTGGCTTTGGAGGCTTCTGGATGTTTTGAAATTTATTCCTTCAGTTCCCTCCTTCTAGATCCAACTTAGGTAGCATGGGGATATCAGTGCATTTCAAATAGCATTTGTAATGAGGCCACTCTTGCACAATCATACAGATTTGCCATTAGAGAAAATAAAATGTCCAATCTTCTGGCTTCCCCTGGAGGCTAAGGACTACATGCAAGAGTCCAGTGGTAGAGTCTGCATTGCATAAAGGCCAAACAGTGTCTTCATGATAAAGGACACGATAAAAGAGTTGCATTGAACAGCATCTCTTTAGTAGAGAGATTTGGTCTTTTCATGAAGCACCATCATGTCTTAAGTTACTTGTATTTAATAGCATCATCACTGTTAAATGTTCATGTACCTTTCTGATGCATGTCACTAGATTGCAAAATTTCAGGATGTGGGTTACAGCTTATACCTTATTACACAGTGCCCAGCATCTGATACAGCAGCTTAAACACTATTATTGCCTGGCTCCAAGTGTGTACCAACTCTATGAATACACACGTTTGCTTCTTTGTTCATCACCAGTGCGATCTGGGAAAACGTTGTCTGATAGAAACATAAAGCAAGCCCTGTGTGTTATTTTAAATTTTCTAACAGGCACATTAAAAATAGTAAAAAGAAAACTGGTGAAATTGTCTCAGTATATTTTATTTAACCCAAAGCAATATAGCAAACTTAGTGTTTCAATGTGCAAACAAAGGTAAAAATATTATTGAGATATTTTATTGCATTTCTGTGCTATGTGAAATCAAGTGTGTGTTTTATCCTGACAGGGGATGTCACTGCAGACTAACCAGGTTTCAATAGCTACACGCAACTGAGGATTGCTGTGTCACACAGCACAGACCCACAGCTTGAAATGACGTCCGATACATAACTACCACTCAATTAAATATTTGTCGCATAAATGAATGAATGGTATTAATTGACTGATTTTAGTGTATTTCAATCAAATAACAATTTTCTGTGAAATAACATTATTTTATAGCAAGCGTAAATGCCTCATTATAAACTTTCCTTATTAAGCAACAGATATCTTTTATTTTTGACTTAGAATACTCCTTTTTTTGAAAAAGGCGAGTTTCTAAGCTGTTATATGAGTAGGAAAATGCAAAATGGCATGAGTATTATGAAATTCATTCATTTGAACTTGCCATTTCATTTTCTTCTGTGTCTGAAATGAAACTCTATGCTCATATTTTTATGTCTATGAAATCTTTATTTTAATTCATTAGAAAGAAGTCAATTAATTTGCATTTACTAATCCCCCATTCCTCACACTGTAATATCATTCTCTTTATATCTGA
>RJWT010027911.1:0-15356 GCA_004365215.1 Cuniculus paca
CCTTGCTTTTTCCCTGCTTTGTGATCTTGAAGAGGTGTTGGTGAGTGAGCTGGGCGTGAGCGATCGTGACCTGCCTCACTGTTTTATTCCTCTTCACTCTGTGGGCTTCAGTTCAGTTGGTGACAGAGAACAGAAAAAGGGGCCATCTCAATGAGCTTAACTTTTTTATCCTCAAAGTAGTGACTTTGTGCAGTTAGTTTCTTAGTGTGCTTCTCTTCCACAAATATTTCATTTACATAATCTTTCCCTTCTCACCTTCCCCAACTTTGCACAAATTCCTTCAGCACCTTTGGGGTCAATGAATACCATAAATAGTGCCACATTTGACCATCTCCATTGGCATCTCTTCAGGGCCCCAACTGATTCGCTGTATTCCAGCACCCTCCAGGTCTGCTTCAAGGCAGAGATTCTGTCCCAGTGCCCTGTTGTGAGACAGTGTAGGACTGATCTGAATACAAACTGCCTTTCAGGATCAATCTTCAGGGGTTTCACCAAAAAAAGTGAGGAGAATCAGACTTCACAGATGGTCTCACAAGATAGTAGCTGATAAGGCTAAAGTCAGAGCTGGTGCTTTTCACCTTGCTAGAAAAATGGCAATGTCATGCCTAGAGGAATAAATAACCACCAACAGGTTTTTCAAAACAGTATCACGAGTCTGGTCAGGTTAAATGACATATTGGTACAGTCAGGTTGTGGATGTGGTTTTTGTTTGGTTTTGGTTTTGGTTTTGGTTTGGTTTTGGTTTTGGTTTTTGTTTTCTGCTCTGCCTTTGACATGTGACCAGTCAGTCATTTGGTCACCTCATAAATGCTTAGTGTCTTCTAAATTCCTGAGTACATCATGATGAAGAAGACATACAGAGTTCTGATCTTCAGGAGTCAAAATTCAATTGACACTAAGTATGTGCCACTTTTCACTTACTAAAACTGATGTTCAATACTGAAGAGCCAAATAAGTGAATTTCTAAAATGGTCTAAGTATCTGGCAGAGTAACTTCAATTTTGCTTTGCTGGTTACTACTCTTCACTGCCTTCCAGTTTGAGACAGCAGAATGACAAGATGGAGAGAGGATTGGAGGAGGAGAAACAAAAGCTGGTAAATAGAAAGGCCTGCTTGTCCCAGATAGGTTTAAATGAGGCTGTTTATGAAACCTGGAGCCAAGATGTGCTCAGGGCCCATTTGTTCAACTATTTATTTTTCAAACATTTACTGTGCTTGGCACTGTGCTTTGTATGATAAGCTTGAAGTCAAATAAGACATAAGCCTCTGTCCCCAAGAAGCTTTTATTCTAACTGAAACTGTCATATAAATAAGCTATTACCTAGACTATAACAAAGGGTTTAGAGGGCATAGTGGGACACAGAAGAGAGACTGGTCAACTTTACCAGAAGGTGTAGTATTTTTCTCTATATACATATTTTTTTCAGTGTTGGGTATTGAGACTCAGGCACGTGCCATTGAGCCACAACCCCAGCCCATGACGCAGCATGTCTTGACTGGGTTATGAAGAATGGGTATGAGTTCATCACTCAGACAAAAACAATGATGGGGAAAGTATGTGCCAACAGCCAGGTAAACAGATGACAAACATGTTTATAAAGCTGAGTATAGAATATGAGGTGTTGACAATGTTTAGGAGCATATAAAGGACAAGAGAAGTTATGATGCAAACTAAAACTGAAAAATAGTGATCAGATTGTAGAAATTTAACAGACCATGATAAGGATTTTGGACTCATTCTTTAGATCATGTTGAATCACAGATGTTTCTTAAACAAGAAAATAACTATAAGGTTTTTATTTTATTTTATAAATCACAGTGTACTATAAAGTTCACCCTGTTAGTATCAAAGGGAACACATTAGAGCAAGTAAAGGTGAGACTAAAAAGAAGGAAACTATATAGCAGGGTACTTGCCAACACTCTAGTGAAAATTTACAAAACCTAACTCAAACCAGGTTAAGGCAACAAAGAAGAAAAAAGGGAGGAAGATGGGGAGGGAGAGGTAAACTTCACATTGACTTTAGGCACAGCTAGATCCAGAAGCTCAAATAAGATCATCAGGTACCTCCTGACTCTCTCTCTCTCTCTCTCTCTCTCTCTCTCTCTCTCTCTCTCACTCTTTTTCTTTCCCTGGGCCTTGCATTTGCTAGGCAAGCACTCTAGTGCTGAGCTACAGCCTCAGCCCTTCTCTTTTCTTCATGTGTTACGTTCTTTCCCACAACAGCCAGATTGTGCCCACATAACAGAAATAATGGCTAGAAACCTCAGGCTGGCATCTTTGCATCCTTATAGCTGTTGATCCAGAAGTAAAAGGAACTCCCTTTCAGAATTCTTACATCAAAATTCCTGCAAGCACTTGCTCTGTGTGGAACACACATTCTGTGGCCAGGGATGTTGGGTCCATGATTTCTAGGCCATAGTCATATGCCTCATTCTGTGGACAGAGGTAGTGAGCACACATGGAACACAAGTTCCCTATGAGCACATTTAACGGAGGAAAAGCATTGCCCTAAAGGGTAAGTAGTTATAGCTACCAAAAGAAGGAAGAGTTTGTTGTAAGAGAGAGAACTTCATCTGCTAGAGTTGCCTTCATTTAGATCAAAACCAATGAAGAACTGAGCTTGAAAAGGAAGAAAAAGACTCATTACTGTTTTAAAAAACTTTAAAAAAAGGGAGGGAAGCAGATTTGATGGCAGATTAGAAATGGGGAAATGATGCAAGAACAGGAGGGTTTCGTAAAACTCTAGGATCCTCCCCTGCAGGATGGTCTATTTAACTGTAATAAAGTTTGGGGTGATGTATTTAACTGTAATAAAGGAAACAGGAAAGGTATCAGTAAGTTTGAGCTGTTAGGGCAGGGTAGATACAGTTGGCGAGTACTGAACTGGGCTGCCATGTTCTGTTCAGTAAGGTTCATCATTTGCCTATGGTTGGTCAAGGATTGGGTGAAATGGTTGGAAGGAGAGAGATGTTGTCTAAATTAAGATCTGGAGATAAATGAATGTATCAGGAGGGCCTTCCTCAGGAGTGACAGATGCCAATCACTAGGTCAGTGGAAAGCTAGCTAGAGAGAGCTCTGTTTGCTACCACAGCTGGGGTACCGACAAATGCTTGATGAATGTGTGCGCAGTGGCAGGATGCCCCATTCCTCCTGTCTACATATGCTCTGTGTGGGGTGGTTACTGTGCTGTGTGTAGGCTGTTTGTGTGACTCATGAGCATCACAGTTCCAGTACCAGAAGTATTTCTGGTCACTGGAGCTTTAGGGGACCTGGTACAGAGGATGAAGAGGGCCCCTTGTGGTCAGGTTGCCTTAGAGAAAGCTGTTTTGAGGCGATGATTTCTAGAGGGCAACTTCCTTGCCAGCTTTGTTGGCAGAGAACACAGGGATGGAGGCAGCTCCCTGGGGTTTGGGGAAGGCTGGTTGGCCAGGCTACAGAAGGCTCACAGCTGCTGAAACTCTCCCACTGGCTTCCAGATCTGAGAGGCACTGGGGTCTGTGGAGGACACGCCATTTCTCATGCTAATTAGGAAGGGAGGCAGCACCCACAGAGTCACTCATTTGCGTTTTTATGCTGAGCATCAGGCCTTATTTAAGGATAGGTGAGAACAAGGACCTCTGAGAGCATTAGTGTCAATCTTCCCTGACCTCACGAAGGTACAGGGTTCCTGAGCTCAGCCTCTTCTCACGCTTGCTCTAATGGGACCACCATGCACTTCTTCCTAACTGTCCTCATAACAAGAGCTGAGACCAGAGCTAAGGTTGAGAGTATCTGCAGTCCGAGGAAATCATCCTCCCACTCCTATTAGTTAATTAAACTCACCCATGACCCTAAACTTTTTGACATCTGTGGACATCTTTGGGGCATGAAGCTCCTATTTGCAAGTTATCCTAATGTGTGTGCACATGCACAAGCTTACCAGAGCTTGTAAGTCTTGGAAAAAAATCCTCCATATATTGTTTAGTGAAGAAAGCAAATTTCAAAACAGTAGATACAGTACAAACCTGGTGTCATGAAATATAATATGAGGGCTTACCCACACAATTGCCTTGCCGTGTTCATAGGGTATTGATTCTAGGACCCTGAGGATACCAAAACCTTCAGATGCTCACGGGCTTTCCATAAAATGGAGCAGTGTTTGCACATAACCTGTGAACACCCTACTGTATACTTTCGGGTATTGTGCTTACAATACCTAAAACAGTGTAGACGTCATGTAAATAGTTGTTATGCTATATTGTTTAGGAAATAATGACAAGGGAAAAAAGGTTGTATATGTTCAGGGCAGATACATTTTTTCCTGAATATCTTCTATCAATAGTCGATTGAATCTGCAGATACAGAAACCACATATATGAGGTCCTGATTACACACCTGCCTGTAGTTATGTACAGAGAAAATCTGGGAGGACGTACAGAACACTAAACTGCTAGCTGTTGTTTTCTCTCTATTACAAGACTCAAGGTAGTATAAGTGTGTATAGCATGTGTTTTGTCTTTTGGCATTTTTATCCCTTCTTTTTTATTTTTATTTATTTCCTTATTTGTTTTTACTGTGCTACGAACTGAACCCAGGGCCTCCCCCAGGCTAGGCAAGCACTCTACTACTAAGCTACACCTGCAGGCACTGTTTATTTTCAAATGAATATATACCACTTATATAAAAATAACAATACTACTACTAATAAACATAAGACAACAAAGACTTAAAAATTCGGATTCCGATACATTTTTAGCACAAGGCCTGAAAACAGCCAGGACAGACCTGAGAGAAATGAAGGTCACACGTCTAAGAGAATTCAAAGGATTCTGTTGCTCAGTCCTGTGTGGGTTCTCCTGCAGATCTGTGTGGAACACAGAAAAACGGAACATGCACTGACCCCTTTTGACAATTGTGTTCTCTGAGTCTACACCAGCAGGAGCAAGGGAGGATAAGGGTGATCAAACTGGCACAGGGTTGGAGGTGGGGAGGAGGCAGAGTAAGCAAAGAAAATATGAACACGAGAAGAACCCTTGCTAACTATGTTGGCTAACTGGAATTTTTGCAGTGAAATTACCTATGAATAGTACTCTTATTAGCAAAGCAGGTGGCACTCACTCCATTACAATATATTTTTTTTAATTTGGAAAAAACTTTGCTGTATTACCCATCCACCTCCCCTACTCTTATTCTGGGATCATAAACCCCACCCCAAACTTTGTGTAGCTGAATTTTTTGGAGTCTGACACAGTTGGAACCATAAAATGTAGCCATCTGGTAGGCCAGAAAGCAAGTGGTTTCAAAATATTTATGTCCATGAAGCATCAGCCATGGCTTTTTAACCATGTATTGGAGTTTCTGAGCAGAATCAATGCCTGGGGCTCTGCTTACTCAGTCAGCATCTCTTGGCTGTGCTTTTTCCTTTAAGAGGAAGCATATAGGAAACACAAAAACAAAAATTCATAGTTTTCTTTCCATTTCATAGCCCTTTTATGGATTTTTGGTATGAATGCTGGTTGAGAAGAATGTGCTGGTGCTGAAATTAAAAACCCGAGAGATTCTCAGAGTCCCCATGAGCTTTAAAAATGTTTTACAGCTCTGAGTAATTAAGAGTGGAGGAGAAGAGCCCATCTTAATCAGCAGCATGAGTTTAAATTTTTGGCTCCGTGGCAAAGTGTCTGCAAGGGTCATTACCTTTCATTAATGGCACAATAAACAACACTTCAGCAGAAAAGGGCCACTGGCTATGGGAGGCAGGACTGGGAGTCGGGTCAGGTGCCCTTTGGCTGATAATTGCATCCTGGATCCAGGAGATAGTCCTCCCCTCTGCACTTTCTTTAGAGAAATGCAACTCTGCATGGACCAGCCTCTTTTCAGGGTGGAAGATGGACCCCCTAGAACATACCTAGGGGAATCTTTATGTGTTACTCTCCTCTTAACTATTTTTAATTAAACAATTTTATTGGTAGCTTTCAGATATACATAATGATCACAGTTCCACCAAAACGTATTATTGAATGATTTCTTGATAATAGCCACTCTTTCTGGAATGAGGTAGAATCTCAGCATTGTTTTAATTTGCATTTCTCAGATGACCAGTGATGTTGAACTTTTTTTATATATTTATTTGCTGTTTCTACTTCATCTGAGAAGTGTCTATTCATCTCAGATGCCCATTTATGGCTTGGGTCATTAAATTTGGGGGATCTGATTTTTTGAGTTCTTTGTATATTCTAGATGTTAGTTCTTTGTCTGAGGAATAGTTGGCAAAATGTTTTTTCCACACTGTGGGTTGTTTCTTTACTCTTGTGGTTTCTCTTGCTATGCAAAAGATTTTTAATAAGATGAGATCCCAGTTGTTGATTCTTTGTAATATTTCCCATGTGATCAGTGTTTTATTTGTAAAGTCTTTGAGCCCATCTATGTCTTCAAGCATTCTACCAATTCTATCTCCCAGCAGACTTACTGTTTCTGTTTTAATATTTAGATCTTTGATCCATTTCGATTTTAGTTTAGTGCATTGTGAGAGACAAGGGTCTAGGTTCAGTGTTCAGCACATGGAAAGCCAGATTTTCCAGTACCATTTATTAAAAAGGCTAGTCAAGGTTTTTGACTCCTTTCTCAAAAGTGAGTGTGTCTGAAGTTGTTTCTGCATCTTCTAATCTGGTCTGTTGATCCTAAGGTCTGTTTTTTCTGCTAGTATCATGCTGTTTTTATCACAGTAGTTCTTTGGTATAAGTTCAAGTCAGAGATTCTGATGTCCACTCATTTGCCTTTGTTGCCCAGAATTGCCTTTGCTATTTTAGGTCTTTTCTGGTTCCAAATGAGTTTTAGGATTGTTTTCTCTAATTTTATGAGATATGCCATTGGAATTTTGATTGGGACTGCACTAAATCTGTATAACAATTTTGGAAGTATGACCATTTTCACTATACTGGTTCTTCCTACCCAAGAACAAGAGATATCTTTTCATTTTCTGATATCCTCTTTGATCTCCTTTTTCAGAGTACTGTAGTCTTCAGTGTGAAGGTCTTTTACTTCCTTCATTCGATCGATTCCTAGGTATTTCATTTTTTTTGGATGCAACTGTGAAAGGTGCTGTTTCCCTAATTTCTCTCTCAGTGAGTTTGTTATTCATGTACTGGAATGCTATTCATTTATGAGTGTTGACTTTGTATCCAGCTATGGTGTTGAATTTGGTTATTAAATCTAAAATTCTTTGGTGGAGTTTTTGGGGTCTTCGGTGAAAACCATCATGTCATTCACAAATAATATAATTTAACTTCTTCTTTTCTTATCTTTGTTCCTTTTATTTCTTTCTCTTATCTAATTGCTCTGGCAAATGTTTCCAGAACTGTATTGACTAGGAGCAGGGATAGTGGACATCCTTGTCTTGTTCCTGATTTTAGAGTGAAAGTTTTCAGCTTCTGACCATTTAATATGATATTGGCTATTGATTTATCATAGATGACTTTTATCAGATTGATATAAAAACCATCTATTCCAATTTTCTGTAGTTTTTTTTTTATCATGAATGGGTGTTGGGCTTTGTGAAATGCTTTTTCTGCATCTATCTCCCTCTCCACTGTTGTTAAACAAAATAGGACAGCAAAGACAGATAGAGCATAAACTTTTTTCCCCTATTTCCAGCTGAAACAATTAATATTGGATCACTTACATCTGAGATGTTCTTAGGACTTTTCCAGATTATTTTAAGAAGGCAGGCACTTTCTGAAAATGAGCATTCTGCTTCTGGTTAATGTTTGAAGGCCATCTGTGATTGATTTACTAGCATGCTAATAATATTTTGCTTTCTTCTGTTTTCTCTCCAAAGCACCATAAACATCTTCCCCATTCCAGTGTATATATCAGCTCAGTACTAGAGAGCCCAAAGTCACAGATTTTAAGAGCTCATGGTATTTCAGTTTTATTGGAAAGCTGATTTAAGAGCTAGTACTCTTTCTCCTAACCTATCATTGGGGTGGAGAGCATCTTCTGTCAAAACACAATGGCACCTGAGATTTAACGATTTGTGTTCTGGGGTGTCTTCTCTACCTCAGAAACTAAAGTCATGGGAGAAATAAGTAGCGAGCTGGGTGTGGTGGCACACTCCTGTAATCCCAGCACTCGGGAGGTTGAGGCAGGAGGATCAGTATGAGTTTGAGACCAGCCTGAACTGCATAGTGAGACCCTGGCTCAAAACAGCCCCCCCCCCAAAAAAGGAAGAAAGAAGTAGAAAAGCCAATCAGAAGTTCTATGTCTAACAGAGCCAGATGCTATACTAAGGACTTGTATGAAATCCTTATTTAATCCTAGTACCTGTGAAGAAGGTGTTAGTCTGACCACATCATAGTTGAGGAAATTTTAGATTAGAAAGAAAAGCAGTGTGCCCAGTCTTCATGCTAATGTGGGGCCAGGATGTGAATCTAGATCATTCTGTACAACGGCTTGTGTTCTTTACCCAACACTGTATTCTCCTGAAGGCAGTAGGAAGGAGGCAATTGACAATACCCTAATCCTTTAAGAAATTATCCTCTGAGTTAGAAGAACCATTTCCTAGCTTTAATCCAACTATTTCAACTCCAGTTATAGAGCTTTCACTCAGTAGTCTACTTGATCCTTTACCCTTTGCACTGTGAATTTTGGTGCTAGTAAGAGAATATTAATTAGAGGACTTAGGGTCTCCTGCCAGAGAACTTATCTGGAAGGAGACAGTAGCCTGGAAAAGGAAACCCCAAGTACAGCCCAGTATCATTCACTAAGATCTGTGCCCTCATTCTGCATCTGAGTCCTGCAGAGAGCAAGGAAAGAGCTGATTATCTGGTCTATTTCCTTTCTCCTCTTGACATCACTTGTGTCTGTGTGCCTCATTAGAGAAGCTTGTTAGAGGATCCTGATAGAAGACGCCTTTGGGTTGTTTGCCTCACTGGCCCATTTTTTCCCAGACAATGCCATTCACAGCCACATCACAGCATTGTGCAGGTGCTTACTCCTGGCCTTACCCCACCCTATTTGTGCAGAGCTGAACTTTTGACTAAAACTGGGCCAATCAGAGTCCCTTCCCTAAAATCAGGAATTGGCTCTGTAAGTTAATGGCTGAACCAATAATGTGTGAACTTGGGACTCATTTCCACCAAGAAAACTTGTCTTTATACAGAAAAAAAAAAGTCAGTCACAGACAGAGGAGCAGAGACAGGTGGAGAGCAAAGACAGGAAGTTACCTTCGCTGTCTCTACTTCCAGTCAGTCCCCTTTATCCTGTCCTTGTCTCTGCAATACCCTAATTTTGTTTTTATAATAAAATCCTTGCAACAGGGAATCCTAACTTTTCTGAGCTTCACGAGTTAGAACACAGTGGTAATCTGCTCACTGAAGCCACAATTTGAGTCCACTTTCCCCCATAGGTGAGTTAATTTTTCTCAGCCCTAAAGCAATAGATTATCTCCTTATCTACTTCCACTAGGTGAGGAATGAGGTATAGATAAGCAATACTGGTAGAAAAACAGCTGAAAAGCAAACATACTCTAGTGAGTGAACATCTATTATCTTAGAATATAATTGATGGCACATTATCTAACTGGACTGTTTTTCTTTTTTGCTTCTCCTTGCACTCTATAACCCTAAGGATACTAAAGGAACAAATTTTGTACACAGAAGCAGTTGCTTTTCTTTATGTCTCCAGAAAGATGTGAGCCAGGAAGACTGAAAATCTTCACTGTTGTCAAATCAAAATCAAGTGGAAAAGGAAATGAGTAGGAGCAAAGCCCAGGAGGCTCTGGGGTTAAACAACCCTGCTGTAGAGTCAAAAGGAGAACATGCTGTAGCAAAGTTCACCAGCATAGCAGGACTGCATTCTCTACCCTGGGCCTTTGCATCCCTGGGAAGGACAGCCAAGGGACCAACAAGGCACTTGTATAAGTTTTCCAGGGCTGCTATAACAAAGTACCACAAGCTGGTTAGCTTAAAATAACAAATGTATTGCCTTACAATAGCTCTGGAAGCTAGAAATCCAAAATTAAAGTGTTTGAAAGGTCATAAAACCGATGAAATCTAGAAGGCAGTATCATTCCTTGCCTTTTCTGGCTCACAGGAGCTCCACATGCCCCTTGATTTGTAGCTGCACAACTCTATTCTCTGTCTCTGTCACCATATAGTGGGCATTTCTCCTGTGTGTTCACATCCTCTTCTATCTGCATGAGTTTGTATCTGCATTTCTCTCTCATAGTGAACCAGTTTCATTGAATGAGAGACTCATCTTACTACAAAGTGACTTCATCCTCACTAATTACATCTATGACAACCTTATTGCCAAATGGGGTCACATTTTGAGATACCGAGGATTAGGATTTCAGCACGTCTTTCGTGGGTAAGGAGTATATTTTAAACCATTTGATACGACTTGAAGCAATTGAAATTTCCCAAGGAGCCTGTTGAATGTAGGAAGAAATGTTTAAAATGGTGCTCTAGTATGGTTTTAGTGTGTCTCCCAAAGGTTCATATGCTGTGAGCTTGATACCTACGGAGGTCCTGCTGAGCTGGTGGAACCTTTAAGATGCGGGCCCTTGTGCAAGATAATTAAGTCAATTGAATTTTGCCCTCGGAAGGGATTAATGCCAGTCTGGTGAAGTAGAGGTAGTTCTCAGACCATGGGATATTAGAAAATAGGGCCACTCCACACACTTATCCCTTCTATACATGGCTATTTCCTTTTCTGCTTCTCTGTCACGTTATGATTCAGCCAGGGAGCCCACGCCAGAGGCTGAACAGGTGGGGCCAACCGATTTTGGACTTTCTACTTCCAAATCTATGAGCTAATGAACCTCTTTTCCTTTACAAAGTACACTCCCTCAGGTATTTTGTTATAGCCACAGAAAATAGCAAATAAAAACTCTATAGCACATATTGGAACCCATACCTGTAGCAGTCAGTAATGCCAAAAATGAGTTATTATGGTTACTATGATGCCACCTATGCCCTAAGATTGGTAAGACATAGGAAACCCTACTTACATCAAAATTGGACAGATAGCAGTGTGAGGAGTAGAGGAGGAAATAACAAGACACCATCTCAGTTCCATTCTCATATGAAGTTTGTCAAGGAGAATAATGTAGGATTTGGGGTATGGCAGTAACTGCAAGAAGAGTATGAGTCTGCACTCTGCACTTCCTTCATCAGCCCAGGACAGAGATGCCTGCGAGAAGGGTGTGAGTCCACAGTGTATGCTTCCTCCATTGCCCTGTGATGGTGGGGCCTGCAAGAAAAGAGTAAGTCTGCACTCTGAGCTTCCTCCATTATCACTCAGGCAGTGGTGTCTGCAAGAGGAGTGTAAGGACACATGATATTGGTGGGTGGACCAACCGGAAACTCAAGACCCAGGATGACAACTGGGCCCCAGGTGCCCAGGAACACACATGTCTTTGGAGGGCAGAGTAATCAGCGAGACCAGCAATGTGGAAGCTTTTGAAGCAGCTGCAAGGAGCCAGGATAATTCCACCAACAGAAGGCCAGCCTATACATCTACAGGTCAGGATTAGCTCCATATCCTGCACATTTCTGGTATCTAACATGGACACTATCACAGAACTGTAAACCACAGAGGCACTTTACTACTTTTATTCTCCCTTGACTATCTGATTGGCTATCCCTTTCCTTCCGGTTGGATGCCATCTTGTTTTGTTCTGTATTCTGTGGTTATTTTGGTTTTTGGGCTTTGTTTGCTTGTTTGTTTGTTTGTTTGATCTCTCCTCTCTTTCTCAGGTCTCCCCTTTTTTTCTTTATTGTGTTCTTTTCTTCATGGTTTAGGTTTCTTACCTTTCTTTTTTGTTTTCTTCTATCAATCCGCTATCTTTCCTCAACTACTTCTTAAACTTAAACTTTCAAGTGAGTGATCATTGTCTCTGCCCTTTCTGATTATTCCTTCACATTCTGTTTCATTCTTCCCCTCCTGTGTCCTACAGTTTCTCAAAACTCAGGTGATCATCCTTTGTCCTCGAGCCTTGACTCTACAATATATGAACTCATTCCTCAGTTTATCTTGTTCCCTAACCACCCTAACACTCCCAACTCCTGCAGAAGGGTAAAATCACTCCACTAAGGGGCAAATCATTGCATACAAGTGCATGGTATATGTTTGATTTTGTTACATAACCCTAGAGTTTGCTCCTGTGGGTGGAGGTTGCAGGTTAACAGTTACCATAGTTTGTCAGTAGTCAAGCTTTACTTGAAATTACTGTTATTACTAACTGTACTACTTTAGCCAGAATGGCATACATGTTATAAACAGCTTTCGTTTCCTATGTGATAACGCTGTGAATGTTTGTAGTCATAATCATCACCACAGCCCAGTACCAAAGGATTGGATGCTGAACCAAATATTAACATTGCGTCCTTTACAAATTGGAAGGGTCGGATCTTGGGATAGCTATAAAGAACCACTTACATCTAGTGGACATCCCTGATGTACAGACATCACCTGTGGAAGCCTCAATGCTAGTGATAAAGCTATCTATCATAAGAAATCTGCAAGCATCAACATAGAAAACAAAATAAAAATAAAAAAGATAAAATAGAAAAATGACAAGACACAGAAACAAAATGCAACCCCAGACCCCCAGCCCACCTAGGACGAGCCCAGAACTCAATGAAACAGATGAAATTGAAAGTCAAACACTGAAACTTTCTGAAATGATAGCAACAGAAGTGAAAAAACACAAGTGGAAAAAAGCTACAGAGAAAATAATCTGTCAGATACAAAAAGAAATGATGCTTAAAATCAAAGATGTTAGAGAAACACAGATAAAAGAATAGATGATCTTAGAAAAATGATGAAATCAGAAAATGCCCAACATAGGAAATAAATGAAATGCATAAAACAGATCCAAACAGAAATTCAACAAATTAAAACTTCCATTGAAAGTATATGCAACAGACTGAATGAAGGAGAGGATGGAATTTCAATCTTGAAGACAGAATTGCAGCTAGTGATCATGAAAAGAAAGATATCTTCAAAATAGCAATGAGAATTCAACCCAACAGCCACAAGATGAAACAAAGAAGAACAATGTAAGATTGATTACAGTCAATGAGAAAGCTGGAGGCAGCTCAAATGCCATAAAAAACTCTTCACAGAAATAATGGCAGAAAACTTCTCAAGCATGGGTAAAGAATTTGATAGAACCGGGGCTCTAACTCAGTGGCCGAAGTGCCTGCCTAGCAAACATAAGGTTGTGAGTTCAATCCCTGATGCCGCCAAAAAAATAAAAGAGTTTGACATACAAATAAATGAAGCATATAGAACTCCAAACAGTCTTGACTAAAATGAAACTACACCAGGACATAATAATCAAGATTCCAGAAATTCAGCACAAAAGCAATATTAAAAGCTGTTAGACAAAAGAAAAACAAAACAAAAAAAAACCAGGTCACCTATAAAGAAAATCCCATCAGAATAAGGCACACTTCTTCAGTCAAGAAGAGCTTGGTGTGAAGTATTTCAGTACTTAGAGAAAACAACTTGCAACCCAGACTGATGTACCCTGTGAAACTATCTTTCAAAATTAATGGAGAAATAAGATACTTCCATTAAAAAGAACAACTGAAGAAACTCATGACCACCAAACCAGCCCTAGAAAGAATACTGAAAGATATTCTAGACAGAGATAAAAATGACCACAAAATTCCAAGGACAACAACAGAAAGAAACCAGCAGGCAAGGAAAGTGATTAAACAGCAGAGAAAAGCAGGGAGCTGATGGCAGGAAAATATCATGACAAAGGTAAATCAATACATATCAGTTAGAACCATTGATGTAAACAATCTTGATTCAATCAAAAGAAACAGACTGGCAGCATGGATCAAGAAACAGGATCCGAGGAGAGCTAAAGATGGCCGAACAGTAAGCAGCAGAGCAAACAGTCTCTCTGAGAGAAACAGTTCAGATGCTGGAATATAACATCATGAAGAGGACAAGAAGGAAGCAAGTGGGTCCCCTGGACCAAGGAAGAATCTAAAATATGAATTGAAGCCCACAAAGAGAAGAAAAAAGAAGAATTTAAACAAAGAAGAAGGTGGTAGCTGGCAGCACCTCAGCCTGGAGCTGGATTCACCCTGCCAGAAGACCTGCTGAGCCCGGAGACGCGTGGTCACGGTTGCAGTCATGGTCGCAGCTGCAGTCGACCCTGGAGGTCTCTGCAGAGAGGCGCGGGAATGAAGGAGAGTGGTGGACATGGAGATCTGCGCTGGCTGCTGGTGAGTGCTTGGAATTCCACCCCCCACCCCCACGGGAGAGAGTGATCGGCTGGGGTCCATCTTGGAGTCGAGCAGGTTGCGCCCGGGGCCAGGACTGCAGACCACTTCTGGTGTCAGCACCAGGTTGTGGGCGGACCCATGGAAGTTGCATGGAACTAAGCCCGAAAAACCAGTCATTTGGGAGCTCCAGGCTGTGGACGGACCCATGGAAGCTGATTTGTTGGAGATCGGCTCCCATGTGCATTTCAGACAATGTTGCTAAACAGCTTAGATTCACAGGACCTGACCAGGTCTGCTCCCATACAAACCCCGGGTGGCTTGGTGCCTAGCTCAGTGCAGAGACACAGGCACCCAACATCAGATATACATAGCCAGCACTGGCCAGAAAACACAAACAGTCTAGCTTCGGAGAAGTTGTGACCAGTGCTGGGGTACCTGGGACCACACTACTCTGGGGTGGAAGAAATCAAGAATATGCCAAGACGAAGAGGGAGAGGGCAATCTCTGGCGTCCAACCCAAGCAGTGCAATTCCACAAGAGGAAAACATGGAGATCGAGAATTGCACACCTGAAATGTCTGAAGGGCTGTCAACTGAAGTGAAGAAACAACTTCAGGAAGCTATAAGAGAAATTAGGACAGAAATTCTATCCCAGGTAAAAGAAGAAATGAAAACCATAATAAAAGAAATACTAACCATCTTTAAAGAAGACACAGATAAAAAAATAGAGGAGCATAGGAAAATGAGGGAAACCATGAATGAACAGCATAAGAGAGATTTAGAATGCATGAAGCAGATTCAAAGAGATATCCAGAAAATTAAACATTCATTCAAAAGCTGGCATGTTGACATGAAGGAAGCTAAAGAAAGACTTTCAAAGCTTGAAGACAGGTTTGCAGCCTATAATCGAGAAAGGAAAGATCTCTTAAAAATAACAAGGTCTCAGGAAGTAACAATTCAACAGCTGGTGGACAACTCAAAGATGCATAATTTAATAATTAAATATGTGCGTGAAGAAGCAGGTGTCAAGACAAATGACATCAGGACCTTATTTACAGACATAATTCACGAAAACTTCCCAAGCATAAGAAAAGAATATGACATTCAAATAAGTGAGGCATATAGAACT
>RJWT010027912.1:0-15362 GCA_004365215.1 Cuniculus paca
GTTAAAATATTTCTTCATGTACACTGTTCACTATTATTTTGGATCTTTTAATATTATTCACAATTTTTGTTCTTTAGGTCCCTGCTATCTCTGGGTCTATTTCTGATAACTGTATTATCTTTCAAAATGAGTAATTGTATTTTTTCTCGTTCCATTGAGATAGTTCATAAATTTGAATGACTCATAATTTTTATGGAGTAGAAGACAGTATCTGAAAATTTAGAATGTATAGATTAGGGTAAATTATATTTAGGACTATAATTAGGCATATAGTTTCTCTGGATGTTATTTTGAGATGTTGATTGAAGGTAGGAAGACATTAAGGTAGACATGACTTTTACTAATGTTTACTTCAAGGCACTAAAGACTTCAAAGAATTACTGAACACCAAATACCAGGGGAATCTACACTTACTCACCAACCTATTTTCATCTGCCTACACAGGTTGCTCACAAGAAATACTGGGACCAGGGCAGGAGACTGGAAAGAGCTCATTCATAGGACACCCTGGGGGTTATTGACTGCAGCTCACAGCAGGCTTGTGTAAGACTGGTTTGTACGAGAATCAGCAGAAAAGACTGGACAGGTAGAATGCTATTTTCTTGTACTGAATAAAGGTATTTTGAGTGGCACGAGTATTTCTCAGTGTCCAGTTCCACCCTAACTTTTGAGAAGTCCCTGCAGAGATGCCACAGAAGACTCCCTCCAAGCTCTTTACCCTCGTCCAATAGTAAACTATCACTGTTCCTCCATTCTCAGCTCCTCTTAGGGGCAAGAGATGATTATTGAGTCTCCCAGTTCAGACTCAGGCAAGCCTGCTCCCATCTGCAGTCAATAACCCCTAAAGTGCAAATGAATAGGTTCTTTCCAGTCTCCTTTATGCCCTCAATGTTTCCTGTGAGCCACTGTTATAGGCAGATGAAAAAGAGCTGGGAATCAATACAGATTCCACAACTATCCAGTACTCCCAGTTATTCCAAACTATCACATTGGCCCTATCCTGGCCTTTAATAAACCATTGAAAATTCAATATTTTATTTTCACCTGCTTTTATGCAGGCTCCTTCTTCCATCTGTTTTCAACCCAAGGTAAAAGAGCTGGTGTACTCTAGCTCTCTGTGGATAATCCCTTAACTCCAGGGAATTCTTTTTATTTGTTAGTATAGTGACCGTAGCTCTCTGATGGGGTCAGGAGAAAAACTGTGAGTTTGTAGATTTATCAGTTATTCCTCATGGTTAGGATGGGAAGGTCTTTCTAATGTGACTTTTCAAGTGGAAGAACTCTACTCAAGTGAGCTTTGAGTCATTACACTTCCATTCCTGGAAACCTCACAGATAACAGGAAAAGAAAAGCAACTGAAACACAAATTTGTCCACAATTTTTGTGTGTAAGAATCTACAGATAAAGAAATTCTGCAAATTAAAAATTACAGGTAGTTCTAGGCCTTTCGCTTCAGAATAAATGAAATAGCAAAAAGTAAGACAGTCAAGTTATAAGCAAAAATTATGCTTTGGAAACTCAAAGAATTTTAATAAATGTAACATACATAAACAAGCATGTAACTTCATCTTTAAATGTTATAAAAGTTAATTTGGAGAAAGACAAAAATAAATATGTTTCTAAATATATAATATTGTTTATATTGTTGTTACAGATTTGTCAATACTATGCTTCTCTTAGATGCCACAAGACTTGTGTTTATTAAGAGCAAATTTACTTACTTTTTAGGAAATGCATCTTGAAAAATTAAGCAATAAGTATATGCTGATTCCTATGACTTACTTTCAAATATTTCAGGCCACCTGCCTGTATAAGGAATAAACAGATTCATGTTAAAAAAATCAGTATGGTAGGTTTATTTTTCTGAAGGATGTTGAGATGTTCAATGTGCACATCTTTACAATTGATGTAGTTTTAAATTGGTTTGAAAAAATGCTTGGAGAAGTTTTTAATATATTTTTTGTGGACACAAGGCTGTGATAAAAATGCACATTGTATGGCAGAAATTTATCTTATATAACCTTGAAATGGAGGCAGATATAGGACCTATGGGAAAAATAATCTTATCACATCATTACCCTGTTTAAAACTCATTGATGACTCTCTATGGCCTGAATAAAATACAAATCTCTGTTCTTGAATTTCTATAGGCAGTTCCTTCTGTATCTTTCACATTCTTTTCTACTGTTTCCTCTCATGACCACGCAAATGACTTGCATTACCTCAAACAAGCCTAATATTCAAAACTCTTGGAGCACTGCTTGGGTTTCTCTGTCATGTCATTTTTGACAACCCTGTGTAGGTGCCAAGTTCATCTCAGCTCAGAGCTCTGCACAGTCCTTACCAGTCTTCCATGAAGATTTCCATCTTTACCTCTGAACTAGGAAGACTACTTCTCCTGCAAAATATGCTGTGTATTTCTTTAACCTTCAGTGGCCACATTAAAATTAGTCAAATACAATTTTCCTCTCCAAAATCAGGAAAAATGAGTTGTGTTTTGTTTTGCATTTTAATACCTAATATAGAGATGTTGGCTCTGAAATCAGAGTGCCTACTTGCCAGAGTATCCGTGTTTCTACATATAATAGTGGATGATGATGATGCACGAGCGAAGGCTAAGTGAAGAAACTCAACCAAAAGTGATTCTTGCCAATATGGAAAAGAATTATTATTCTCCTGACAAATAGGTCTTTTGGGATCCCAAAGTTGTTTATTCTTTACAAAGGAACCCAATTTTTGTTTCATTGCCCCCCAAAAATGTATGTGTTCATTAGTCACAGTTCTCCAGAGAAATGGAATCAATAGAATGTATTTATTTATAGGAGTGGATTTTCTAACTCCTTTTACTTAATCACAGGTTAGATAGTCTCACAATGATTCTCTGCAGGCTGGAGAGTCCAGGCAACTAGTAGGTACCCAGTCCAAAAAAATGGAAGCTTCAGAGTGAGAGGAACTAATCACTCATCCATAATTCCAGACAAAACCCTGAAAGCTCCCTGGAAAATTAATGGTGCAAGTGTGCTCAAGTTTGAAGATTCTTGAATCTGTTGCCTGTGTGCAACAGCAGCAACAACAAAAAAATGTACCCACTCAAGAAATGTGTGATCTGCTTTTCCTCTTTTTCCTTGCTCTGGGTCCCAGTGTATTCAGTAGTGCCATCCACATTCAGGGCCAGGCTTCCTCACTCTGTTCTCTCGCCCATTCATCCCAGGAAACACCCACAAAGACTCACTCAGCTGCATGCTGCACCAATTCTCTAGGTGTCTCTCAACCCAGATAAACTGATGCCAAAGATTAAACTTTACACCCCGAGTCACTAAAGGAAATAGACTTTATATATAAGTGTGAACTTTACTCCATTATGTACCTAAGCAAGTATCAAAAATATGCTGTTTTGTATAAAGAACTGACTTACAATATTATATGTATTGCTGATCTTCTCTTAAAGGCTTAGAGTAGTACCCTAACACCTGTCAATTGAAAGTGTATTTCCCTAGTGTGCTTCTTCAGTGCTACATAGGAAATTACTGGAAATGTAAATTCTTAGGCCCCATCCCAGACATACTGAATCTGGACATGCATATGAGTGAAATCACTACTGAGCATCTGCGTATTGAAGTTTAAAAAACACAACTCTTAAAATATCTAGGTCTCTGGAAGAAAACCTGAGTTCAGCTAAACGTCTTTGTGGAAGAACACATTTTGTATTTACTGTGGTAGTGTCGACTTGGCTCTTACAGCCTGCATTCCTAATGCACAAGATTGCTGATAGCATTTGTATCCATCTTGTATCCGTGTTATCAGGCCTTCATGCTTGTCTGCATCTGCTGTTTGCAGATAAAGTTAGCATTTTTGAAATGAGTAGCTATATCAATCTATTTACACTCAAATAATCACTTGGTGTTTATTTTCTTCCAGTGTAGGAATGTGTGCAAGTCCACATGTTTCCACTTGAGTTCAGAATTTACTTGTTCTTTAGAGGAGAATTTAAGAAGTATTTTGGGGAGAAACCCACTGGAGCTTAGGAGATTAAAAATTAATATCAGAGAATCAGCTCAGGTAAAATCATGATTTCCATGTGAGCTCCTTTTTGTAGCTATGGTTGCTGAAATTAACTTCACTTTCTTTCTTCAATGGTAATTTGAAATGCAAATAATAAAGTTATTGAAATTCTTAGTGATTATGCTGGAATTTTTTAAAAAGAAGAATAAAGCATTTCTTACCAAAAGAATGGCTTGAAGTATAATGACCTATTTAGAAGGGAAAAGTGTATTGAATAGAGTTAAAAAAAAAAAAGTCCTTTTTGCATGTAAAAAACCTATGACTTGACACTTTTTGTTTCTCTTTTAAAAATACACAATGCTTCTATTAGCCAAGGACGATTTTGCTGGCTTGACTATAGGTAAATTCTTCTGCAGGTTACCACACAAAACCTGTAGGAGAGCCACGCGAATGGAATGCTTCACTTGTCATCATTGCTTTCTTAGAGTTGAAGCTAAACGTAAACTGTGTGTGTCTTTTCAGAGTGTGGACCCAGGGCTTTATGAGCTGTTTGGAAGAAAGCTTTCAAAGTTATCTTCCGTGTGTTTTCTGAAAGAATGTTAATAAATGAAAAAATCACATATGCAATCTACACAGATGTGTATAATCAGAGAAGTGATTTTTCCTACCTATTAAAAATAAAACAGTATGGAGATGAATATATTTTAAATACTTTCTTTAGTTATCATTGCAGTAAAAATATTTCACATAGTACAATTTTACAGACATTTTAAGTCTTCAATACACAAATTAATAGACTACTTTTAATGATCCTATTGACCAAATTCTTAACCTTAGAGACAGCATTATTTGTAAATGCTTACAAATATAATATTTCAACTCACTTAAATTAATACAATTGGACCCATTTGTTATGATACATTTGTCAGGCAATCTAAAGGAAATTATACATTATTTTATGTTTTTTGGTTTTTCAACTTCATAGTATACAATGTTTAAAATAGCAATAGAGTAAGTTCAAAAATCAAAAACAAGGATTTATTCATTTGTGCTGGGTACAATGTGCAAGGATTCATTCCAGATTTCTTCTCTAAGATGTCTCACTCTTCTCAGTGTGATTACTTGGCCAATTCAATTTTCTGAATGCTGTTTGCTTAAGACAAAAATCATAATGGAAGCCAGACATAGTGGTGCATGCCTGTAATCCCAGAACTAGAAAGGCTGAGGAAGGAGAGCTGCCATGAGTTCGAGGCCAGTTTGGGCTACATAGTGAGTTCAAAGTCAGCCTGAACTACATACTGAGACCCTGGGTCAAAAATAAAACAAAACAATAATAATAATGGAAAGTCAATTTAATTAAATAATGCTTTGCTAATATGTAATCGAAATACATTTAAAAGGTTGCCTAAAGAGTAGAAACTGTACAGAAAATATCTGATTGCTCAAATTAGATTTTTTCAAAAGATTAAGGAATGTCTATCTCTGTGCATGAATGTACCTCCACTTCAGAATTTCTGAGAATATGGTCATTGAAGAGGATTGTAGTTAATTAGTCCATGTATAGCAATCACTAATGCAAACATGAGTTTCAGAGCCAAAAGTTAACAGAAATCTTTCAGCTGTACCCCTTACCAGATTTTTGTTTTGGATTTATTTCCCAATTTAAGTGGCTGACACTTTAAAAGGAATGTAGTTACAAATAAAACAACTTTCTCTTTACTCACTAGAAATACGAGTAATTGGAACCAGTCTGAGACAATGCAGGAAAAACATCATTTCATAAACCAATCTTTTCTCAAGATTCTAGACTCTCATAACACAAATTATGTGTGTTATTCTACTCAGATACTACTCAGCCATGAAGAAGGATAAATTTGAGACATTTGCAGAAAAATGGACACCTCTTGCAAACTTAATGCTAAATGAAATAAATCAGACCCAGGATGTTCAATAGTGGATGTTTTCTCATATGAGGGAAACTCAAAATATAAATAATTTAAAGAACAAAATAAAAGAGATGGGCCGAGGATTTAGTTCCGTGGCTCAAGTGCCTCGTAAGTGCAAGGTTGTGAGTTTGATCCCAGGTACCAAAAAAGAAGAAGAAAAAGGGAAGGAAAGGAAAGGAAAAAGAAAGAGATGCTAAGAAACAGAGAGGTAGAATTTGTGGAGATGTGACATGGATCTGGGAATGGGGGAGATGGGAAGGATGGGAAGGGAAGTGGAAGTAAGACTTATAGGATGATGTGATAGGTATAAGTATCAATTCCCCAAGATGAACATAATTGTGATGTATCATTAACATATACCAATAAAAATATTGTTTACATTGCTGAACTTAAGTGTATTGGATCACACGTTGGGCTAATTTTGACCTCTAGTTTTCACAGCCATCCACTTCTCTTTTACCAGGCCCAGATATCATAAATCTCAGCATCTCCATCTTTTCTTAGGTCCACTGTTTCTATTTTTAATGATTTACAGCAGCTTAACGCGTTCCCTTTGCATTCAACAAGTGTTCTGGTCCCCATGCGCCCGATGCCTTTGTGGCTCTTTCTGCCTAAGGCTCCTGCTAGTGAGTAGCTTCACTCCACCTTCCTGTTCCCCTGAGGTTGTACCAGAATGTTTCTTCTTCCTTTTCCCATGCCAGGATGGGAAAGGCTTCTTTCTGGGCCCTCATGGTGAGAACTTAACGAGATAAAAGTAACTTGAAAGAAATTCTGAAAGATATGGCTACTCTCTAAGGTTGTAAGAGCTTCCTTCTTAACTAATGCACGTTGAGCCTCCAGCAGTTCATCACCATAATGACTTAAGTGCTCTTACAAGTTTATGCTTCCAGGGGCTTCCATTTTTGGTGAGCAGACGTCTGTTGCCCTAATTCCATATGCCTCTGTGTCTCTAGGTTTTAGGGTAGCAGGCCGCCTTGCAGCATCAGTCGTCCTGCCTATCTAAGAAAGCAGGTGAGTTTTACTTTGCCAAACTTTTTCCTATCATATGTAAGGGAGGAAGTGTTTCTTATCCATCATGGCTATTTACCCATCATGGCTACAAGCAAAAGTCCACTGCAAGGAAGTTCAGAGCTACCATATGTTAAGACTTATTGGAGAAATTTAGATTTAAACATCACCAAGGGTTTAATACAGTTCTCAGATATTAAGAAAAAAAATGGTAAAGCAAGTATTAATTTGACATTAGTGCTATAGAAGACTAAGATGAAGGGAGACCATGGGAGAAAACAACAGAAAGTTGCTGATGCCTTTGGGGTAAATACTAAAAGCATCTTTACAGACACCAAGATGGAAAGAGAAAGAGAAAGATGGGTACAAGAACTGCCAAGGCAGAGTAGGCTCCATTTGTACCTTATGCCATGAGAGAGAAAAGACAGGGAGAAACGAGTGATGATAGAAACATTCTAAGAGAGTGAGTTGAAGAAAGTGCGTCTCGCACAAAAATAAGGAATAGAAAAGAAGGCAAAACCTTGGAAAAACAAGATCTTGTTGCACTAGGGCAGTTCAATTGGAAGAACTCGTTAGAAAAATGGCAGCTAGATATTTATATTAAAAAGTCAGCTGTGAATACTGCAGTTGAAGTCATGATTGCCATCCTGACATTGGATATTTTACAATATTTCATTGAAAAATATTTAAACAATATTTATTAAGTGCCTAGTGAAAAATCAGAGTTGATGCAAGTGTTGCTTGCTTTCTCTTTCAGTCATAGGCAAAAGAGATTAAAAAGAAGATGCGAGAAGCTGTCAATGAGTAAAATAGTGTCTAATGGATGGCACCTAATGTGGGGCACATTTTTAATGGACTTCCAATGGTGTCACATTTGTCAGACACAAATCTATAGCCAGAGGTATTAGGGAAGTATAAATTTATGGACACAAACCATTGGAGGTGAAGTTGACCATAACACAGGGTGATTTTCATCCTGACATCACAAGAAATGCACTTAGAATTTACCAGAGACATCAAAGAAATGCCCATGTAATTGGTACTCGTAAGTGCTTTAGCTGGGAAAAAGAGTTCTCTTGAATTATAATATTTGAATATATTCAAACTCTATGAATATATAAATATAATTTAAAAATATAAAGGATTAGAAGAAAAGTACACAATGAAACAATTTCTAGTGTTACATATTTATGAAATTTAAACATCAGTTTTACAGAAGAAATTAAAATATTGAACATAGTGATTGTTTTGTGTTCAAGTTTCCAAATTATATACTATATATATATAGTATATAGCTTGTTTGTTTGTTTGTTTTTGCTACTGGGAATTGAACCCACAACCTTGTGCTTGCCAGGCAGGTGCTGTGCCACTGAGCTATATCCCCAGCCCTCAAAATAATTTTTTAAAGTCTAAGAAAAATATTGCTGGACCAACAATTATTAATCAAATCCTTTAAAACCAATTGACTTCTGAATTAATAATATTGTAATTTCATGTGTTTGAGTGGGCCACATTATCTAGGATTTTAATTCAATCTCACTATAAATAGACACATCAATGTTTGGAAGTTTCTGCTTATCAGGTTTATAATTAGACCCTGGATTCCTTCAAAAGCCATGGTGACTGTGACCATCAGAATTCTTGGCAGTTTTGTAGATGTGTAGGTGTTGTGTAGAAGATGAACTGCTTCTTCTGGAGTGGTACAAAGCACTTCAGTACAAGCTGATGCAGCCATAAGTCACAAGTGCTAACCCAGGTGCTGTTGAAGGAAAGATGAAGGTTAAAATCATCCAGATAGTATGCAAAGACAGAGTACCTCAGACATTCTCATAGGAGGCTATAACTTCTGTGCAATGGCAGTCTATATATAAATATTGTAGGTGTATATTTTAAGGCATATTCCTTACTATGCATTTCCACTTATAATTTATTTTTCAATAGCTGTTAACACTCAAGAATTTCAATGACATTCCTGATCAATCAGAACTCCCTTACTGTATGCTTAGAAAATGAGGGGAAAGGAGTCTCATATGAATCCAAAAAATGATAGAAAGCACTATATCCAAAGAACTTTCCATCAAGGGACAACTGATTCTCTGTGGCACAAAGATAAAGAGTCTTTCTATCTTATCAGGGGTAGTTGAACAAAATCACACAATTTTATTTGGTAGTGGAATTTTTCAGATCAATTCTCTAAATTGACCAAATAAACTAAACACTCATTCTTCAACATCACTTTCTACTATACCAACAAGAGTACAAATCTCTTATGAAAGTCAAGTAAAAGCAAGGGAAGGAGCAGGATAGAGAGACATAGCTAATATATTTACTAGAGTTACACTAAAAACATCAGCACAAATTCTTTTCTAAAGAGTGTGAAAAGATTATATGTTGTTAAACACATACCATTTTAGGTTACAAATAATAGTGCTATGTAGGGGTTTTCTTACAGGTAATGAACTACAAATTTGAAAGAATTGGAGGTCCTCTTTTAAGTAAGTACATTGTACCGTAGATTACCATATTAAGCAGTCTGAGTTTTCAAAATACAGTAAGTTCCCAACATACAAACATTTAAACAACTGAGTTGCAAATTTTCACAAATACCAAGGGATCTCACATTACCAACATTTGTAGACCCTAGCAAATCATGAAAGTAGCACACATGTCTACCTTAGCATTTTAAATTAACTGTAACAGTAAAAATAGTTTATTTACATATTTGTGAGTGTATTTGGTTTTGTTATGCTTTACATTGTATCAAAGGTATACACTTTGTCAGACTTATGAACGAATCTGACTTACAAGTTTATTCCTGGAATGGAACTCACGCTGAAATCAGGACTAACTGTAGTCTATTTGGTCCATTTGTCTATCAAATGCACTATATAATTTACTAAGTTTGTGTAAGAACGAAACTTTTTCAAGTGTTGTTTTTTATCTTAAATTTATTTAGAAGGAGCATAACAAGGTTATTAAGTAGAATGTAGGACTAAGCATAATTGGGAATAACACATCATTCAAATCATAGGTTTTCATAAATCTAATACTTTCAGGAAGTCCTTAAACATTTTGATGTTTATAAAAATGCAGGTTAATTTTAGAAATCCAGAACTAAGATATATTTAGAAATACCTAGGACAGAAATAGAAAGCACAAAGTAAATATAGTTTGAAATCTGCAATCCAGTGGATCACTTTCATCATCTTGATTCCTATTCAATCGGTTTCAAGCACTTTAAACAGAAAAAACAGTGACCACTGAGAATTCACTTTTTTTTTCCCCAGACGTGATGATAGTGTATGCCTGTAATTCCATCTACATTACTTGGGTGACAGGCGCGGAATCACAATTTTGAGACACGCCTGGACAAATTAGTGAGACTCTTCCTCAATATAAAGAAGTAAAAAGGCCTTGGGATGGATCTCAGTTGTGGAGCACTTGCCTACCATATGCAAGGCTCTACATTCAATCCCTAGTGCAAAAAAAAAATTCTTAAGATGGTAAATTTTCATTGATATAATACAGTTTTATATTATTAACATACTAAAAATTTAACTAAATGCAAATAGCCGAGTAGAAACTCTGACCCTGATTCTTACTCTTTGGCATCAGTTTCCTGATCTTATCAATGCTGTTGCAGTAATTCTGACCTAAAAAGACTGGATTCCTGTTTTCATAGTCGAGTTCACCATGCATATTAGAAATGTATTTTACATATAATCCTAAATGACCTCATTCAGCATGACCCACAAATAAAGACAAAAGAGCCACTATACAATTTGAATAAAGGATAAATAGTGAGTAATCGGTACTACAAACATGATAGATACAACAGAGCATCTTGCATTCCTGCCTGTCTGAGAATCTGCAGGGCATTAGAATATCATCCTCTAATGCATGTTAGTTTAAATAGAATATACATTTAATGTATATTCTTTAAATTTGTTCTCATTTTCCCATTCTTCACTTTAAAACACATGTCAACTAATACAAGAGGATTCACTTATGAGTTAACCTACATTTTTTTATTGTGAAAACCTCATTGTTCATTCCTTAAACTCCCCACCAGACAGCAACCAAAATATTTAGATTCCGATTATTTTACACCACTTCTTGCCAAATTATCACTAGATTTGTGCTTTAAAACTACATTCACAGACAGTCCAAGTTGGCCAGTAAACATGTTTAATTCATTTGTCATTAGTCTGTGTGACACCTTGTTCCTTTACCTTTGCAGTCATTGCAGCAGGCAAGCAAAAGTCTGTCTTTTCTGTGTGGGTTAGTTAAGATGTATCTGGCTGTTTTGCACTATCTTTAGTATGCAGGGAGCAGAGAGATGAAGATAAAAGGCGAAATGTCTATCTTTGAGTCCTCTGCAATACCGAATAAGTTATCAACCCACTAACATGCATGTCTGAATAGACTCCTTTGGCAACTGTGAGATGTTATCTTCCATGACATGCGAATTCCTCCCTCATGTCAATCCATGAAAGTACTAAAGAAAGAACGTGCTAGTAAAATGAACGTGGCAACACCACTGGGACTACGAGAGCATCATATTTTCCCCAGATCCTTTTAAAAACATTCTCCAGTTGAATCCTTGATATACATATAAATTAGCCAGTCTGAAGAAGTGCTTGAAAATCCACCTCTTTAATCTCATAGAGTAAGTGTGGGGAAAACATTCTGCTTAAGGCTCAGGAGCTTTGTTTTTTCCCCTTCCACTTTGCCATCCTCTCCTACTCAGCCCGCAAGGATATCTGTAAGAAATAAGGAGTCTGGAAACTGGGCAGTTGTGGTAGGTAAGTAAGTGGAGTTGCCTGTGGCTTGACCCAGAGTGACTAACCCACACCAAACAGTTACATTTATGCATAATAACAAGTGTAAAAAATAATAACTAGTAATATTGGTGAAAAAGTTGCACTATGTTAGATGCATTCATTCATGTTATTAGTTCTTCTAAATAATCCTGTGAATCTTTATTCTGTTTCCACTTTGTGGCATTGAATAGCTGGTCTATCTAGGGATGATTCAAATTTTGTAGCTCCTTAAGTAGTATTTCTCTTTGACGCACATTTCTTTTGTTTTTGTTCATTCTCTTTCCCCCTTTTTTAAGTTTAGAACATCAGAGCCTTTTCTCCTAAACATAATCCAGCAAGGTGGACTATTATTTCTAGGTTTAGAAGTACATTTACTATGAAGCATAAATCAAGGAACACACTCATGATTTGAAACTGAACTGTTCTCAATGGCTTACGTGTTAATGACTTGGTCCTCAAGGCAGTCACGTTCAGAAAGAAGGCTTTTGGGAAGAGATCGGACCAGGAGGATTCTGATGTCAATGCCCTCAATGGATTGTGCATTGATAGGTTCATAATTAGGTGGTACTTCCAGTTGATAAAAACATAATAGAAGGTGGGACCTAGTTTCCAAAATCATGAGCCAAAACAAATCTTTTGTCTTTTAAGTTGGTTTCCCCATATATTTACTAACAGTGACACATACTCCATAGTATGTAAATTAGCCAAATGTCAATCTACTTGATAGTGTGAAAATCAAGTCAGAAATTAATTTATGTATTAACAATATGGTTGCTATAACTTTAAGAATGAAATGATATCCTTTCTATTTATTTCTAAGCCCTGAAAAAAGTCTCATTGGACATGATAAGTGCTACAGCGAATTTATAGCACTGGAACTTGGAAAACATAAATGAAATAAAACAAAGATCTCTAAATAAATTATTCAATTTAGTTTACATTAATATTATGCTACTTTGGCCAAGACTATTCTAAGACCAAAGAATACAACTAAAATTAGCAATTATTTCAGAGTATTGCCATTATGTAATGAAAAATAGTGATAGATACATACATAGTTATATTCAAGTTAATAAATTAGTCAATCCAGAGAAAGAAGTTAGAAAAGGTAGAATTTATACAAAAAGCCATAATCAATACTGTGGAATCAGTAATAACATTTAGTTAGTCCTAATTTTATTCCAAAAGAAAATATTAAAGTATTGTCATATATGAGGTAGTCTGCTAGATGATTAGTTAATAAAAGTGTCATTTCTTTATGAATTTCCATTCTAAGTAGAAAAGATACAAACTCTAAGAAGGCATTAGAAAGAAGTGTGAAAAGATGAGCATGTTCATTCTGCATAAAATTGAGAGAACTAGAAATCATTCAAGGATTCAAAGAAGGTGAGTTTAATTCAGGAAGACTTCTAGGAAAAAAAAAAGAGCTGAATCTTTAAAAAATCATGGAAATAAGATGGCAAGAAGAGACTAACACACATGCCTGTGCGAAGACACAAAGATGTCATATGATGTTCAAAAGTTGGCATTGGAATTTGGAACATTGGAATCAGGAAGTAATGTACCAACCAGTACCACAAAAACAGAGCAATCATTGTTAGCTATAGTGGTAAGATATAAATACCAAGGGAGAAAGTTTATTGGGATCAATGAAATCATAATCAGTCAAAATGGATTCCAAAGCAGGCAATTGATGTGACGTACTATAAGCGGTTGTCAGGGACATGGTGAAAGATCAATAAAGAATCTTTCATGGAAAGAAAGCCACCACTACTAAAGTATGGTCTTGACTTCAGGCTCTAGGTGGAGTATCAAGGGTTTATTAAACTCCCTCATTCTGGAAAATCTCTGAGCAGAGTCTGCAAATGATCTTTCATCCACTGTAGCATACCAAATATCTCTGATAACCACACCACTGCTTAGAGAAAATAAAAGTGCTGTTCTGTGTAGTATATTGCTAACTATCGCTATTTGAAAAACTCTATTATGGTTTTGTAGATGTGAAAAATACAGGTCCGAATAGTTAAAGAAAACTTATTGGGTCATCAAACTAAAACACAGGGCAAAGAAGACTCAACTATAGGTATGTTTAGTTCCATTCCCATACCCTCAAGATGGTTATATTCCACATGAAGAGGCAAGGTTCATAATTCTCTTTCTCTCTTTTTCTTCCCTATATAAATATTTGCTTAGTGCGTTTCCAATTAAAAATTATGTGCCAGAATTTGTAAATTGGTAGATGCTAAAATGAATTCCCATTCTCCCCATTTCCCTATGCCTTCTCTCCTCTTCTGTATTGGCATTGGCATAAGAACTTCTAGTTGCACTAAATGAGTCATTTGGGACAACAAAATTAATTTATTTGAGCAGATGTATATAAACGTTGCTCAGAATAGAATCACAAAACAGCCCAGTATTTACATAAGGTCCCTATAATTGATGACCTTTTAGAGTTTTGTGTGAAGAATCCAAGGAGCTGACTAAGAAGCTACAAGGGAAATAGCAACATGATTAGAAATACAGACTTGTCTCTTGAATTCCAATTCTGTAGTGTGATGCTCAGTGAATCTAGAGGAGTAAAAATCACAGAATTCCTTAGTGGAACAATGCATTCTTCACTGAACCAAAATCTAGATGATATCATGGTTTGAAACTTTTGGAATTACGGTACTCAACATGGTTAATAAAATGATTGAATTCTACTTTTTCAAGATTGTAGAAACTTTCAAAGTTTTAAATTTAACCAATCCTTCCTCGAGTTTGCATTTAATAGTACCATTCTATTTATATTAAAACCAATCACCTCTACTGTGACATTTTCAAACTTCTGATTGTGAATCTTTTGCACTAAATGAAGAATACAGTGTTTCAGAAAGCTCATCATTAAGCATAATTTTATTTTATGGATCAAAGGCTTTCATTCAAGACTAAAACCTTTCATTTTACATTATTGAAAATTCTGAACTTCTCTGCCAGAAGGGAGAAAAAAGATATGATTTATATATATAATCCTTGAAGATAGTGAGTATAGTTTTCCAAAGAAAAAATAAACATGCTAAGTAAAAAAAAAAAAAATTGCAGGTTTTTGGAAGCACAAATGAGTCCCAAGATAGAATAGTATAATTCTTGAAAAAGCAAGTAATGTTATTTAAAAAGAAATCATTGTGGATCAGAATTAACTACCTCAGTCAGCCTTTTCTGGTGAGTCAGCGCCATTAGTGGACTGTGGGGGAGGAGAACAATAAAAGAAGAAGCCAAGCCCTCCTTGAGAGTCAGTGCCATGCGCCAGCCACTGATGGGAGAACCAGACACCAGCCCCTTCCAGCACGCAGAATGGGAGACAAGAAGAGCCAACGTCCACCCCCCTCTCTGTAAGTGCCCAACTGATCCAGAGAAATACAGGCTGCAATGATAGCTATTGAGGTGAAATGCAGCTTAAGGCTTGTGGTGTTTAGTGTTTCACTGACTTTGCGGACCTAAAGTTGGTAGTCTGTTCATCTATTTAGAGGATAACAATATGCAGTGTAGCATCTACGGGGGATCTCCTTCTGAAGGTGGCAGTCATTGTTAATTCCCTATTGAC
>RJWT010027913.1:0-15361 GCA_004365215.1 Cuniculus paca
GGCTGGTCTCGAACTCACAACGATCCGCCTGTCTCAGCCTCCCGAGTGCTGGGATTACAGGCATGAGCCACCACGCCCAGCATGAGCTTATTTATTCTTTCAGCTTATCACAATAGGGAGACAATATGATATTTACACATGTGAATCTGGTTTATTTCACTTATGAGTATGGGCTCAAGTTGCATCTATTTCCCAATGAAAGTCTCCAGTTTACCTTTCTTTATGGCTGAGTAGTACTCCTCTATATAAAAAGACTGCATCTTTTCTTATCCATTCCTTGGTGGATGGGCATTTGGGTTGTTTCCAAGATCTAGCTATTACAAATTGTGTTGCTATAAAATGGGTGCACATATATCACTGTGGTATGATGTTTTTAATTCTTCTGGGAAGATATCCAGAAGGGGACTATCTGGTCAAATAGGACCTCTAATCCCAGTTTTTTGAGGAATCTCCATACTGATTTCCACAGTGGTTACACCAGTCTGCACTCCCACCAATAGTGGAGAAGAGTCAATTTTTCCCCAAAGCCCCACCAGCGTTTGTTACTGGTTGATTTCTTGATGATAGTCATTGTTTCTGGGGTGATATGGAATCTCAGTGTTGTTTTAGTTTGCATCTCTCAAATGACTAGTGATGTTGAGCATTTTTTCATATATTTATTTGCTATTTGTATTTCTTCATCTGAGAAGAAATTGTTCATCTCAGATGCCCATTTATGGATAGGGTCTTTAAATTTGGGAGGTTTGATTTTTTTTTTTTTTTTTAGTTCTTTACATGTTCTTGATAGTAGTCTTTTGTCTGAGGAACATCTAGCAAACGTTTTTTTCCCACATTGTGGGTTGTCTCTTCACTCTGTTGGTTTCTCTTGCTGTGCAAAAGCTTTTTAATAAGATGAGATCCCAGTTGTTGAGTCTTTGTGATAGTTCTTGTGTTTGGGGTTTTATTTATAAAGTTTTTGCCTACATCAATGTTTTCAAGAGTTTTACCTATTTTATCTTCCAGCAGATTTAATGTTTCTGTTTTAATATTTAGATCTTTGATCCATTTCAAATTTAGGTCAGTGCAAGATTGAAGATATGGATCCAATTTTAGTCTTCAGCATGTATGGAGCCAGTTTTTCTGGCATCATTTATTAAAGAGGCTATCTTTCTTCCAGTGAATGTATTTGTCACCTTTGTCAAAAATAAGGTGACTGAGTATATCTGGAGTTGTTTCTGCACCTTCTAATCTGTTCCATTGATATTTGGGTCTTTTTTTTTTTTGCCAGTACCATGCTGTTTTTGTCACAGTAGCTTTATAGTATAATTTCAAGTCAGGGATTGTGATGCCCTCATGGCTTGCCTTTGTTGCCCAGAACTTCCTTTGCTATGCTAGGTCTCATCTGGTTCCAAATGAATTTTAGGATTCTTTTCTCTAATTCTGTGAGATATGCTGTTGGAATTTTGATCAAAATTGTATTAAATCTGTATAACGGTTTTGAAGTATGGCCATTTTCACTATACTGGTTCTTCTTACCCAAGAGCAAGGAATATCTTTCCATTTTCTCATATCGCTTCAATCTCCTTTTTCAGACTACTATAGTTTTCAATGTAGAGGTCTTTTACATCCTTCGTTAGGTTGATTCCTAGTTATTTCTTTCTTGCTTTTCTTTTCTTTCTTTCTTTTTTTTTTTGGATGCTGTTGTGAAAGGTGTTGTTTCCCTAATTTATCTCTCAGTGAATTTGTTATTTGTGTACAGGAAGGTCACTGATTTTTGAGCGTTGACTTTGTATTCAGTTATGCTACTGAATTTGCTTATTAAATCTAGCAGTTTTTTCGTGGAGTTTTTGGGGTCTTCTGTGTAGTATCATGTCATCCACAAATAATGATAATTTAACTTGTTCCTTTCCTATTGTTACTCATTTTATTTCTTTCTCTTGTCTAATTGCTCTGGTTAAAGTTTCCAGGACTATGTTGAATAAGAGTGGAGACCATGGACATCCTTGTCTGTTCCTGATTTTAGAGTAAAAACTTTCAGTTTTTGTCCATGTAGTATGATGTTGGCTGTTGGTTTGTCATAGATGGCTTTTATCAGATTGAGATAAAAACCATCTATTCCAATTTTCTTTAAGGTTTTTTTTGTCATGAATGGGTGCTGGACTTTGTCAAAAGCCTTCTCTGCATCTATTGAGATGCTCATATAAACCATATGGGCTTGACTCTGTTGATATGGTATATTACGTTTAATGATTTGCATATGTTGTACCATCCCTGCATTTTGGGATGAATCTGACTTGGTCGTGGTGTATAATCTTGTTGATGACTTGCTGCATTGTTTGCTAGTGTCTTATTGAAGATTTTCGTGTCTATGTTCATTAGGGAGATTTGTCTGTAATTTATCTTTATTAGTTGGGTCCTTCTCCAGTTTTGGTATCAGGGTAATGCTTGCTTCCAAGAATGAATTTGAAAGTATTGCTTCTCTTTCAATTCCATTAAAGAATTTGAGAAGTAGTGGTATTATGTCTCTAGATTTCTTGTAGAATTCAGCAGTGAATCCGTCAAGGCCTGGGCTTTTCTTTGTTGGTAGGTTTAGGGGATAGTTGTTTACTTAAGATTTCCCAGTATTTACATTTCTACTTTGAGGTAGCATCTTGATGCATTAATTACCATTTACCTCTAGCAGAAGGCTTTACTTCCTGCTTGACTAGCAATACAGAATATTAAAACAGCAAGTGCAAAGTTCAAGAAGCATAACTGTATTACAGTTGCCTCTGGGGTTTCCCTCAAGTGCTTCTACAGCCTGGCCTGCACCACAGACTCTCACGGGCAATCAGGAAACTGGGAATAGTACTGAAGGTCTCCAGCGTAGGACTCTACACAAGGCACTATCTACTGTTATCTGACTTCAGTAGCTCACTGTTTTGTCTTAGACTTTAAAACTTAGCTTCCAGTTTGAGCAAATTCATGTAAGGATAGTATGTACCCTATGACTTGCCCAATTTGAGCTCACTTTATACAATTAAATGTATTTCTTAAAAGATCATGCAAAATATTTGCACCTGAAAACACTTACTTTCAACTTTTGATTTGGAAGATGAGTTCGCTCATGAAAAGAATGATTCTCAAACATGATAAACTTAAACCATAGGGAAGTTGATTCTAAAAAGTTAATTTGTGTTGTACTTATCCTCAGAGTTTGGCTAACCATGCCAAACTCATGTCCCCATATCTATATTCAAGTAAGGTGATCCAGGCTTTCAGAACTGAACTCACAGTTTAAAGGTTAAAAGTACACACTAAGAAAAACTCAGGAGAGACAGCAAATTTGCACCGACATTAGACTTTGATTCCTTTGTTTTAGAAGTTGCTTCTGTCGTGATACATTGATACAGACCTATGCTGAGCAAGTGCAATCCGAAGCAGGATTTTAAAGGCATGTTAGACTGGCTACTCTACTCTAGTTCCACACGTGCAGTTCTCCTTAACATCGTACTGGAAGAAATGGGAAATCGTATCGAGGACTTACAGAAGAATGTGAATGACCTAATGGTGCAAGCTGGGATTGAAAATTGTTTTAAAGAACAAATGGTAAGGTCATTATTAGGAAACACGACTTTCAACTTGAAAAATGCAGTCCCACAGTGAATTATGACTTGCCCAATTTGAGCTCACTTTATACAATTAAGTGTTATTTCTTAAAAAATCATGCAAAATATTTTTACCTGGCAACACTTATTTTCAACTTTTGATTTTGAAGATGAGTTTGCAAAGGACAAAAATGATTCTCGTAATTACCAAGTCATAATTACTATGTGAATTACTGTTGCTGAACTACATGAAAACCTTTTAAAAATAATAACATTTTCAAATGCTCTTTTCTAAATATACTGAGATGCTCTTTGTCATAATTCCTTTAAAAGTGCACATTTTAAATAAAAAACTCATTTTTATTTTTTCCCTCTCAGTACACCATGGATCAGCTTTGGGAAGTTGGGAGTTTTGGAGGCATTTCCTTGCCTTGTCTTCTCATGTTTCTTTTGTTTGTATGGTTGGTTTGGATTGATTTGTGCTGAGGTTTTCAGGCCCTTCCAGTGGCAAGACTTCGTTGGTAGTATGGAGACCTCTTTAGTTAGTGACTACTTTTCAGAGATTCACTCTGGGCTTGGTTTGTATTGTTAATGACACAAAAGTAATCTAAATAATGGCATACAGAGAAAATCAATATCAATAACTGTGTCACACAGGCAATAACAAATCAGCAACAATAATAGCATCAAAGACAAACTTGATATTGACATACTATAAGAGCCAATAGTGTACCATCCTGAACCACTGAAAAGAGACCTGTAATTATAGTATAAGTGCTGAGACAAACAACATATTGACATATAGTAAATATGTACTAAAGGCAACAACTTTGCCTCTACTAAGAATAGAAAAGAACTCAACGTAATAACATAGAGTTAACTATCTAAAGATTAGTAAAGCTTACTGGTTGTAATGGTAAAGATGGAGTGAAGAATGGGAGAATAAAAGAAGAAACATTGAAATAATTAAGCAATGGAAGATGAGAAAGAGGAGAGAAAAGTGAGATAAAGAATCCTATTAAGGAGTAAAAGGACATTAATAAAATTGGATAAAGGTAACAGAAAAATATTTAAAAGGAAAAATGAAAGAAAAAAGAGAAAAAAAGGGAAAATCTCCTATAGCCCGCCCCTCCCCCCAAAAACCAAAAAACAATAAAAACGATAAAGAAGAAAGAGTGGTTTCATTTTAGACTGCAGTTTTGGAATCCAGCAAGTCATAGTTTTCTCCACCTAGGGTTATGGCCAGTTGTTTTGTGAGGTGCCACTCACCCCATTCCAAAGGCCCCTCTGTCTGCTCACTGCAGCCTGTGGTAACTATCCAAGTGTAGGCATGTCTTTGCTCATGATCGTAGATGGGGAATGCAATCAAACCTTAGATCTGTGAAGGATGTAGGCAGCAGGGTGAGGGTTCAAGTAGACTACTGTACTCATCGCCAACAGTCTCAGACCCAACTACTTCTGAGAGCACACACTCAGAAAACCAGGAGTTTGAAACTAAACTGGGCAACATTGCGAGACCTTTTTCAAAAAAATGAAACAAAACAGAAATGAAACTCTGATTGTAGAGGTTAAAATAGAGCTTTACCTACTAAGGTTCTATCAGATGTGACCCCCTGCCCAGAAGCCTCAGTCCTCTCCAGGCCATGTGGATGCCAGGCCCTCTACCCTTCCACCATCAACCTTTAATGTCTTGAAGCCCCAATAGCCAAGCAAGAACACGTGGCCAGGTTGGGTGTTGCTATAGCAGCCACCACCGCCGACTTGAGCTGCTTAGACTCCCGCTGGCTGTTCTAAATCAGTTCACAAACTTATTAAATGTTGGGCATCAAACTAAATGGTTAAATACTTGTCAAAACTTTGCTTTTTTGATGTACACAGTCATTGAATGCACCATGGCAGAAGGTGAGATACCTTGATGTTTACTTAAAAGCTAGTAAGCCCTTTTAAATTAAAAAAAAATGACAATTTAAGTCTGTTTGGATCAGTCTGTGTTTGATGATACAAGGCTTATGCTGTGGGTTTCAGTGGATTCTGTAAATTCATAGTTTGGGCATTTTATCTGTCACCTCTCTTAACTGCAGCATCTGTGATACTTTTCCTGCACATATTCAGAATGTAGATAGGCAGCATGTTGCTGAGAATCATTTGTCCCTGCAGGCTCCTATGGCTGGCTAGTTAGTGATGGTTAGTGATGGTGACAGTGATCAATGATCACAGTCCTTTGCCTGAAGAGTGTGTGTTGGTTGTTCTGAGTCCACACTGACTCAAATCTGACTAGAAGGAATATTTTACCATTTATGCTTTTGCATATACTTAATGTTGCTTGTTTTAATAATTACAGGAAATTCGGGTACTTTATTGAAAACTCTATTTGGGTTTAATCAACTATACATTAATTAGTATACTATATAAATCAACTAACCTCTTTCAAAGATTTTTTCCTTCAGATTAAAGATATTATTAGACAAGTCACTTGTCTAATAAAACCAATAAAATAAAAACTGTACTTTTTGAGTAACAAGTCTATGTAATATGAATTCTGATTTTTAAGTGTGTATGTGCATATGTATATATTTTGATGCCAGGGATCAAACTCAGGGTCCCAGCATGTTAGGCAAGTGCTCTACCATTGAATTATACTCTTAGACTACTAAAATTCAGTTTAACAAATAAAATAAAGAGATGAAATAAAAAATATAATTCAGCTGGCATGGTGGCACATACCTGTAATCCCAGCACTCGGGAGGGTGAGGCAGAAGGATTGCTGTGAATTAGAGGCCAACCTGGGTCACATAGTGAGTTCAAGGCCAGCCTGAGCTGTACAGCAAGACCCTGTCTCAAATAATAATAATAATAATAATAATAATAATAATAACCAATAAACACTGCAATTCAGAAGGTGATTAATTACTTATCAAAGATAGTAAGATAGTTGTAAACAATGACACAATTTTTTTGTGCATAGTACTTCTAAATCATGGAAGAAAAGCATAAATATTAATTATTTTTTCTAAATTAAAATTGTGTGTAGAACATTTCCTCCTTAGTACTAGGGATTGAATCCAGGACTTCATTTATGCTAGGCAAGTTCTCTACCACTGAGCTACATCCCCATCCCATACATAAATTTTTTAAAAAGGTCAAAAACAACTGGGCTTGGTGGCACACACTTGTAATTCTAGCACTCTGGGAGGCTAAGGTAGGAGTATTGAAAGTTTAAGACCAACTGAGCAACTTAGTAATTTAGAAAAACCCTGTCTCAAAAAAAAAAAAAAATCACAAACAGTTTTTGGAAATTGCTTTTAAATATCTGCATTCCAACTCTCTCCTTCATTGCTCACATCTTGAAAGATCAGCAACGTGTAACATCCGGTCCAAACAGTTATTGAAGAAGACCCCAAGTGCAGCTAAATCAAACCAGCTGGAAAGAAGCAAGTGTCTGTGAGACTCTTCAACTTTGCTTTCAAAAAAACCAGGCTGCCACCCTGGAGGTTGATGCTTTTTCACCCAAAGAGCTGTCCCGAGTCCTGAGACCACCTGACTCTACTCTACCCTACAGAAGTAATTATTGAAGAAAAGCAGGAAGAGCTTATTTTGTCGGTTATACAAAGAACTTTCAAATAGTCAACTTGTCTCTCTCCAAGCCAAAGTAAAATACAGGTATTACCTAAAAAATGGGAAGGGAGAAAAGGGAAGGGGAAATTTAAAAATTAACATGTGCTATGTACATGTACCAACTCCCTATGATGAATGTAATTATTATGCACTGCAAATATGTACTAATTAAAAATTTGAAAAAAAGGACTCATAGTTTCTTATTTAAAAAAACATGATACTAGGGGCTGGGGATCTAACTCAGCGGTCTAAGCGCCTGCCCGGCAAGCGCAAGGTCATGAGTTCAATCCTTGGTGCCACAAAAAAAAAAAAAAAAAAAGCAAAAAAAACAAAACATGATACTTGTGTATTATAAAAGTCAAAATCACCTATAATTCTAATACCAATTAGTCACTGTTGACATTTGTCACAAGCATAGTTTTAAATACCATAGGTGATCATACAGCCTATAATCTAATATTCTGCCCTCTTTTCACATCATAGAAATTTTTCCCACTTGAAAATTTCATGTATTCCTTTTCTATAGCTGCCTAGTATCCCAAGATATGGCTATAATAATCTGAGCAATTTAAGGTTTAACTGTCTCTTGGACACTATGACAGTTCCCTACTTTATGCTATTACAAATAATGCCATGAGTGATTACCCACAAAGTCTTTGTACATTTTATGATGTCAGAAGTGTGACTGAAGCCATGGCACTCAGGTAGATGTACCCAGGCAAGAAGTATCACTTGATGCCCCCAGACTGTGAGCACCTCTTGTAAATCTTGTGTTTTGAATTGTATCTTTTAAGTTCAGTATTCTTGGTGTTTTAAAGTCATGATAGCGCTATTTAACTATTTGGAAATTTCAAAGAATCTTTATCATAATTGTAATGTTATTAGACACCACAGTGGATATTTGAGTTGAAGTAAGTCACAGATTTAAATCCTCATCAGTCACAAACAACAGTTTATAAACAAAGTAATCTAAAGAGATGAAGAGCTGGGGATTTAGCTCAGTGACCAAAGTGCCTGCCTGGCAAGCGTGAAGTCATGAGTTCAATCCTTGGTGCCACAAAAAAAATAAATAAATAAAATAAAAGAGATGAAGAAAGAAAAAAGGAAAACTTCACTTAGTTATTAACTAAAATAAAAACTTTGAGATTGTAAAAATTTGCTTTTTTCTTTTTTTTAATTTTATTTTAAAGAGAATAAAGCCAAACAAAATAAAACAGAATAAAGCCAATCAAAACAAAACAGTGAAAGCGATACAGAATTTCAAAACAGGATAATAGGAAATCAGCAGTAGTTACCAGAATGCCTCTTGTTATCTTCAAAATTGCTGCCCATACCTTCAGACATAATACAATCAAACAAAACAGAACAGAATAAAATCAATCAAAACAGAACATTGAAGAAAAATCAATAAAACAGAACAAAACAAAACAGAACAATGTTGGATTTCAAAACCAAGACAGAAGGATATCCCTCATCGTTGCTATATTGCATATTGTTATCCTTTAAACAGATGCTCAGACTACCGGCCCCAGGCCTGCAAAGTCAAACAATACAGGCATTCAGTTGTTTTGGTACCTCAGTTGCTATCAACTCAGTCTGTGATCCTCCAAATCAACCGGTTGCTTATGGCGGGGTGAGGTAGGACCCTCTGCTTGTCTCCCAACTCTGGCTGGCTCGCAGGAAGGGCAAACTGGCTTCTTGTTTCTCTTCCCAACCTACTTTCTAAATAAAATTCAAAGTTAGCCTCCTTTTATAAACTGGCCTTTAACATCTCAGTCATTCCTTTAAACAAGAAGTATCTACCTTTCAGGAAATCATGGCATTAAAGGGTACCCAGTAGTATCTGTCTCAGTATCTTTCTAGGATTATAAGTCACCCATTTCTGCCCACCTCTTAGCTCTATTTAGAAGCCATTGAGAATGCTCCTGAAGGAAAAGGAGGGACACATATATTTACGCATGCTATACACTCACTGTACTTACATTATGACAGCTAAGTTAGGTAGAAATATAGGTAGTCAGACAGGGCTGGGCCCTCAAAGAAGTCAGTGCAGAAGATGAGAACACATTACAACTGCGGCTGGAGGCACATCTATTGAGGGCCAGGCCTCAAAATAAAGATGGAATGACTAGGCCTACTTGCCTCCCTGAGGGCTAAGCAACAAATTGAAGTCTATACTCACCTGGTTCAATAAAGTCTAGATAGACATCAGTTACCCAGGTAGGTGACCAGGACCCCCTGTTCCATCCCCTCCTAAAAAGGTCTGTTCTTTCCATATACCCTTGTTAGAGGAACTGCTTCCCCACTGGATCAATATTACCTGAGCAGCTATACTTGTAATCTTTTTGGGTGATCATAATTTCAACCCATGTTGCACCCACTCCATGATTTTGCTCTAAAAACTTCCTCTGAGAAGTGGGGTCCATGGCAACCTACTTTTGGGTCCCCTCTTGTCTCTCAGGAGCTCTCTCAATAATTTTTTTCTACTCTTAATCTCCATTGTTCCTTAGAATTGATTCTTCAATTTTGGCGAACAAGAACTTGGCATATCTGACATCCAGAAAGTTGAGAGTTATATCCCCCCCACATCACTTAAATATTCATTACTTAAAGATTTATATCCCTGAAGCAGATTAATACAATAGTTAAGGATAAAGCAGTTTATTCATAGGATACTTAAGAAAAAGAGTTAATTTGATATCAAATGGCTATATTCTTGTGCCTGTACTTTAAAAACTCATTTAACAGGGTTATAAAACTTACAAAAATATAAAAATAAAGTCAAATCTGTAAGGAAGAATTCCTCTAATGTTTTAAATTATAAAATTTAAAGTGAAAACACAATTTCCTTTCTTTATCAGAGTACTATCTACTTAGCTAACATGCAAACTAGGTTAAATATGTCACATCTCCACTTCCTCTTGCCTGATTACCAGAATGTTTACCCAAATCTCTGTCAGCCCCTCTATATCATCTTCTGCAACACAGCCAGGAAAACCCTTTCAGAGATAAAGTAATGGAGTTACACACAAAGGAGCTGAGTCACTCCCTTCCCTCCATTTAACTCTAAACAGTCCCCAATGGTCATTCCTGCTTCCATTATCCTAAGAGAAGTACAAAATAAAATAACAGGATCCTAAGAGCTTGCCGATGTCCTAAGTGAGAACACAGGTGCCAGAGCACTGGCACCAAGGGAGATTCAGTGGCAGGCACCTAAGGTGGTATCTGGTAAGGCACCACAGAGGTATCTGGGCTTTAAATTAAAAAAGCCTGAGTTGTCAGCCTCCTTTCCCCATTTTTTCTGTTGCTGCTCCTATCTTTGACCAGTGTGCAGTGCTTTTCTGTCACCCTGGCACCTTTGTTGCCATGGACTGCCCCTGAGTACAACTTCCTGTGACCTTTAATAAATGTAGCTACTTGCTACTGAGTGTATGCTTGGCAATTCTTTCTCATCATACACAAGAACCTGGACTATTACTGATGTCAGGAGCCTACCACCTCCGTCTAAAGGGTAAGGCTGCCAGAGCTGCCCACACTGAGCCTATGAGACATGCCATACCCCTGCTCTCCTGCCAGAAGGTTTCTGAGCAAGCAGGCTCTTCTGGAAGCAATGTCCTCTCTCCGACCTCCTTAGCTCCCACCTTTTTTTTACATTGCCAGTTTTACTTTATAGGCACACTTAGAAAGGAAAATCTTTACTTGAGAGGTACTTGAAGTACACTCACCATTATGGGAATAAACTAAGCCTGAAGGGCACATTTTTTCTAAGGGAGGAAAGGTTTGTTGTAGCTCACAGTTGGTAGATGCTTCAGTTCATAGTTGGCTGGCTCAAAGGCAGGGAGGCATAACAGAGGAGAAACAGTTCATGGCAGGCAGAAGGCAGCAAAGCAGCAAAGTAGTGAGGAAGCAGCAGTAAGCAAACAACAGCAACCCACTTTTTTCTATCCCTTATATTCTATCCAGGTTACCTGCCCTTAGGGCAAGTACTGGTCACACCCATGGTAGGGCACCCTGGGGGCACCACAGCAGATTTTTTGAAAGGCACATTGTGGCAAGTGTATAATCCATGTTTATTTTTTGGAAGTATTTCTATTGATGAATTATTAATTTTAATTTTATGAGTTTTATTGTATTAGTGTAATCAACAGGAAAATAAAATATCAATAAAACAAAATATTAAAATTTTAATATGAAATGAGTATTCAGAATAAATGTCAACATTTAGAACATCAACTCTTTACGTGTTTACAAGGTCTAAAAAATAATAACAAATTAATTCCTATGTGAACAATGAAAATACAAATAAAACTCTACCACAGAAACAATCATTGGTTCAATTATGACACCTAAGGCAGTCTTCACACATGACAGCAGCATGTTCCATACCCAAGTCTCATACTGACAGCACATGTGTTTTCTTCTTTGGTAGGACACACTTGACATCTTGCTGGTCTTCCTGTTTTCTTAGGAGATTCTTATGATGTTTCACCTGTCTGTTCATTGGTCTGCTCCAGAATTCTTTTTCAGAATTCTTTCGGCAGATACATATTACTCTTCCTCTTTTGCAATTGATCATTTATCAATTCCAGTCTCAATCCTCTAAGAAAATTTCTCTGTGATATTTTGCTCTTATTATTTTCTTTGTATACTATGAAACTATGAAACTATCTATGCCTGACATGTTTAGGATCTAGTAAAACACAACCATTGGCCAATGCTTTGTGTTTCCAGTGACATACTTGCTGCATAACTCATCAATGACACTTCTGCCTTTCATTCTGTAGTAAAATGTGACTATTTCTGGCATCATTTGTGTTGAGGATTCACTATCAATGTTTGTTTGTTTGTTTGTTTGTTTTGAGACAGGGTGTTGATAAGTATGTCAGGCTATCTGTGAACTATGTAGTACAGGCAGATCTTGAACTCGTAGGATCCTCCTGCCTCAGTCTTTCCAGGGCTGGGATTGCAGGCATGTACCACCATGCCCAGCTTCAGTATCAATCTTATATCATGGTGTAATGTTGACTGTATCAGTACTACTTTGTTTTTCTTCACCATTGTAATGGTTCATACATTGTATCAATTTGAGAAGTTTAGAAGTTTAAGGAGGGACTCAGTAGGGGGCCAGGGTCCTTACTTTGTAAACATCCTGAGCCATTTCAAGAGGGCATGGAGATGGTGTGAGTACTACATCCACCCTAGGGCAGGTAGCCTGCTCACAATATAAGGGAGGAAAAGAGGCTTGCTCACCCCTGCCTTTTGCTCTTGTTATTTTTGCTGTCTTCTACCATAAACTGTTGCCCCTGTGCCATGCCATCCTGCCATGGAATCAGCTGATTATGGCCTGAAACCTCTACAAACTGTGAGTTAAATGAACCTTCCTTCCTTTATTTTGTGTGTCTGATATTTTGTCTCAGCAATGAGAGAAAAGTAACCAAGACAACCATATAGGAGGCCAATGTTACATCTTTCTGAAATCCAAAGATTGTAATACACATTCCTCTATTGTGAACTCACAACATTTTTTTTCAGGAATCAGCTTTATTCTTGGAAATAGTTCTTGTGCTGGTCAACTAGTGTTCTTTTATAGCAAATGTAACATCAGTGGTTAACTAGTGAACCAGTTGTTGAATGTGACATTTGGGTTACTTCTTAAACTAAGTGCAACAGGTCCGATTACCAAGGCATACAGTTTGTTACTGCATGAATAAAGACCAGGTGGCTGAGTTCCACAATAAATTTCTAAATTCAAGGTGTAAAATGTCTTTGCATCTACCAGGGCATATATTTTTTGTATCATATTTGGAAGGTTTACTTGGCATGTATTGCCAAAAGCTTCAACAACCATGAAATGATGAAAGTTGTTCGTCAGTTGTCATGTATTCAGACAGTATATAAATTGCTTGATGGTTCAAAACAAAGTTTTCAAAAAATGAGAGAATAGTCGCCAAATTGTTGGATTTTCTTTTTTTCTTGGTGAATATTTTGTAAAAATATAGGCAATTTCAAAGAAAGTCAAATCTCTTGAGTGTCATTATTGTTCTAAAAACCTCAATGCCACAGCTGTCACTTCTCCATAAATGCTTCAAATTCTGATGATTAGAATGATGAAGTCCTGCTGTAAAAGCTTTTAGTTCATATGTATATACATATACATATACATATACATATACATATACATACCACATCTTAAGCAGTTTTACTTCCTCATCCTTCTCCATCCTCTGTCAGGTCACAGTAATTCAGCAGGTTATATGCAGTCCCACGGGACATGTCAGCATGTTATAGAGGACACAGATAACATATCAGCCTGTAGCTTCTCCAACCCAGTCCTTAAAAAGTCTGCCAAAAAACACGGTTAAAAAGCCTCAGCTTGTGAGAGACACCTTGTCTGTTCTTGCACAGAGAGATCTCTCTCAGGTTTAGCAGTAAAGTTGCATGAACTATTGAGTTTGCATTCCCTCTTTTCCATTCAGTTTACATTCCCGCAATCACTGTGGAAATCAGTATAGAGAGTCCTCAAAAAACTGAAACTAGAAATTTCATTTGATCTGACTATTCCCCTTTTAGGTATCTTCCCAAAAGTGTTAAAGATGTTGTATTATGTCTGAAGGTGTAGGCAACTATTCTGAAGATAACAAACATTATGGTAGCCACTGCTGTTTTACTAGTATCTTGAAGTTCTATATTGCTTACATTGTTCTGCTTTGTTTCTTGTGTTTTGTTTTTGTTTCTTTTTACTGTTTTATTTTGTTTGATTTTACTTATCCCTGATGGTATGGGCAGGTATATTGCAGATAACAAGAGGCATTATGGTAGCCATTATCGATTGCTTTTTACCCTGTTTAGAAGTCATGTACCATGTTCATTGTTTTGTTGTGATTGATTCTACTCTGTTTTATTTTATTTGGTTGTATTCTTTTCAAAATAATAATAAAAAAAGATGTCATATTACAGTGATTCATGCATACCCATGTTTATAGCAGCACAGTTTATAATAGCTAAATCTTGGAAATGACCTATATGTTCATTCAACATGAATGGATAAAGAAAGTATATACCTACAATGGAGTACTACTATGCCAAAAAGAAAGATAAACTTGAGCATTCATAGGTAAATTGATACACTTTGATACCCTAATGTTAAATAAAATAAGTCAAACACATAAGCTTAAATGTCATGGTTTCTCTTATATGAAAAACCCAAATAAATAAAGAGCAAAATAAAACATAGATAATAGGAAGCAGGGAGATCTTTTTCAATGAGAAGGGGAACACAAGGTGAGGGTAAGGAGACAGAAAAAGAAAAGAATTGAAGAAAACAAATGGAAATAGAGCTTTTGTAAATGTGGAGTGAATCAAGAGTTAGAAGGAGCACAGAGAGATGAGAGGGGTGGGAGACAAAAAGATAATTAAGATGTGTTATTTACATGTACCAACTCCCAACAATAAACATGATCATTGTGTACTGTACTGCACACACGTAGTAATAAGAATAAATTTTAAAAAATAATGCTAGGGTTAGGAGCACTTAAGAAGATGTCTTGTCACTGGGGAGAACACCCAATGCCTGCAACTAAAAGGAAAGGTTTATTTTGGCTCAGGTTTCAGTCCATAGTGGCTGGCTACAAGGCAAATGGCATGGGACAGATGCATGGTGGAGGAATTAGCTACTCATGGCAGAAAGCAATCAGAGCACAAAGGAGAATTCCTGGTGGGAGATACAACCTTCCAGGCCATGCCTCAGGCATCTGCTCCTCAGACCAGACTTCATCTCCCAGCTCCAACTCAGCTAGAAGCCCTCATAATTCAGTTACCTTCCAAAAGCCCTGCCTGTGAGCACACAAGGCTCTTGGGGGACATCTAGCTCTAAACCATAGCAGAAGCCACTGAGTAGAAAAACTGAACCACTTTTCCTGGTTCTCACACAATCAACACAGGAGACTCTGTAATCCTAAAATGTGGGGGGGATTTTTCCCTGCCTTCCAGAAAGCAATTCTGCAGTAATGGACCACAGCTAGGTGCCTTTTTTTCCAAGTTACCTCTGATACCACTTTCATGGAAGCAGCATCAGATCCCACAGACTGAGGGCTCAGTTCTAAAATGGCCCCACTTCATACCCTGCCCCAAGCCCAGGCCTCTGAAACTTCTCACTGACAAGCTACCAAGGGGGATTCCCA
>RJWT010027914.1:0-15368 GCA_004365215.1 Cuniculus paca
TCGGGATCCCAGATGGCCTGAAAGGGAGGTGTGAATGAAATGACCCAGAGAAGTCAGGAGACGAGGAAGGCAATAAGCCACACTTAGGGTGCTCGCAATTAGAGGGATTTCAATTGCCTGGCAGTTATTTCTGTGATAATGAATGTTTGAATCATTCTTGAATAGTGCATGGATCTATTTATTTTTGAAGGGGTATTGTCCAGCCTTTCTCATCTCTAGCTGTCCCCAACCCCCTCTAATTGTTTTCATTTCAAAGAAGCAGAAATATATTTAAACCAGAATGGAAAGCAGTTTTTAATTAAACATATGCCAGATAGTCTTATGTATTATCAAAACATGAGAATCTAAGAAACACTAATGATGCTTTATATGTGATATATTATCTATAAGCTAGCCATTATATAAGCTATGTATATTATATGGTATGTGTATTTTTATAGTCTATATAAAAATGTACATTGATGGTCCCCATTTGTCTCATGGTGTAATACTGATGAGACTTTTTTTGCTTTTAGAAATGTAAAACATTCTCAATAGTAATAGTATCTGTTATGTGTGTGTGCTTATCTGTAGAAAATGTTTTATCGTCTATGAATTTTTATTTTCCTTTGGAAAACTTTATCTGGTTTTTAGATATCAAAATTTTTGTTAGTTTTTGTACAAAGAAAGGATTGACAATTTTCAATTTTTTAGTATTTTGATTGAGATAGATGTTTAAGTAGTTTGTTTTTTTTAATTTCTTTTTTTCAGACACATGAGCCAATTAGGGACAGAAGAAAACCAAGGTACTCATCATTTCTAATCACCCCCTAAATTAATTGTTGTGTTACACACTCATGTACTTTGTGTATTTGCAAACTAGAACAAGTTCCCAATCATGAAACACACAGAGGTCATCACTAGACATAAAGTGTTGTAGTTGCAAAAGAAAAGAAAGATCACATATCTCAATCAAGTTAAAGTATTTATTTTATATCTTTGGCTGTTAACACGAAATACAGTACTGAACATATTACTAATGGTTCTTGGGAGACAATTCTTCATGGGTGTTTTGGATTTTTGCAGTTTAGAAGGCAAGTACTGACAGCCCCCCTTTGTGAGCTAAAGTTTTAGAGATTTGTAAAGCAAAACATTCTTGGAACATAATGTCTTCCTGGAGACCAAAGGAAGATGCCTGTCTGCTCCTCTTTAGGATTCAAGATCTGTCAGGTGAGGGTTTCTCTTCCACTGTGCCACCAATGGGGTGTGAAATGTCACCAGGCCCTGCTAGCATCTCCCCTGCAAAATGGGTCTCAAGGAGCTCTGCAAAAAAAAGTGAAAGTAAAGAAACCTTTTGCTATAAGAACAGTTCATCATAACAGGAACCGTTCAGGAACGCAGGATCTGGTGATCAGCGGAGAACACCGGGCGGGCCCCAGCTTTAATTAATGAGTTTTATAGAAGAGCGGAATGTTGAGAAAGTCAGGTAGGTTGAAGTCACATTGTAAAATTCACATTCTCACAGACGTGACTTAACAGTGGAGTGAGGTCCTAATCCTGGAAAACTAAATCTGTGCTTTGAAAGACTTGTCGCAGACAAGAAGGTATATTTCTTATCTAGGGTCCAACAGTAAAAATAGAACGATATTACCACAGCACTATAAATCATATATCTTAATGATATACAGTGTGAGACCTTCCAAAGTTTAAAAAAGATGAAAACAAAAAGAACAAAGTACATGGAACTACAGTTTGGAATATTATTTGTGGTACATATTTCACGAGAAATGCAATTTTGAATGCTTTTTTTTAAACCACAGATTGAAGAGGTATAATTTTAATAGGCATCTTCAAAGATATCCCTGGAGAATTAGTGTCTTTGATGATTTTTATTTTGGGAAAACTGATGTAGACATGTAATTTTTTGCTACTTCCAATTCTCATTGGAAATTTCTATGAGGCCAAAGAAGACAGTAGATGTGAAATTGTATAATTTCCTACTTTGATTAAAATCAAGATCGATTTCTTAAAATTGCCCCTTTACTGTGCTCTGCTGCTATTAAGTGCTTAGACAAAGGTGTGGCGCTTGTCCTTCCTGTCCACGTCCTAGAGACCTGGGGCTGAGGCAGGTTCACAAGGCAGGTCCCTGAGTCAGGACAGAGAAGCCCATCCCCAGAAGCGTTTTCCAAGACACAGGCTAGGTCAGAGGGGAAATGAAGCCATCCTGGGGCTGGAGAGCATCAGGGAAACTGAATGGTTGGCTTGCCAAACTGGGAAATCTAGAGCAGGCAGCAGATTGCTAAGACAAAAAGATCTGCCGGAGACAGATGGAGAGGGAGGGAGCGCAAGGCCAGTTTCCAGTGCGAGGAGCATTTAGCATCAGTGGTGTCCCTGTTGCTGGGATTTGAGCTTCTCTTCCATGCCCTGGGCCGGAGGCTGGGTATGTGCCCACAGTTGTTTACCTGTGGCTCCACCTCGCTCCTTTCTGCAGGGTCTTTTGACCTCTTAAAAGTCGTCTTCTCCCCTAACTCTTCTGTCATCTGCTGCTCCCCAAGACATTCTGGTTTTGCAACACGTCTATGTCCTAGTTCCTTGATACTATATCCAGTAATATTCCCTTCACATTTCAGAACATTTCAGTATTCACGGAGACAGCAGAGCTGGGACCAGAGCAGGACAAGTGCAAACGTTTGGGTCCTCACTTTTGAGCGTGGGAGTAGCTGGTCACTGCCTAACCGCAGCCTCCTGAGAAGCTGCATGCTCCTCTCTGCAGCTCAGCCCTGTCTACTCCTGCTCCTGTGAGTCTGTGACCCCACAGTGAGTCCTTCTGCTCATCTAGCTGATCTTCCACTCCTGGGACCTTTGCACTCCATCCTCATCCTTCATTCCAGGGCCCACCCACAACCGACACTCCCTGCGAATGCGCCCTCTACTCCCCAACTCTCTCTGCATTCGCTGTACACACTTGGAAAACACACAAAGTGAAGCGAATTCAGCTCACCGCCCGCTCTACCCTTCCATCCCTGTGGCAGAAAGTGGCTGGAGAGAAATGATTGCGCCTGTAAATTCAAGCAAATATTGATTAAGGGAACCAACGGATGCGGGATATAAGAAGTCTTTCAGAAGTCAGGCTTTACACCACACTAAATTTGGGGTTTAAATGGTTTAGTTTTTCAAATCAAAGTTTTGAAACCTATAAAAAGTAGCAATTCTGGATCTAGGCAAAACTTGTCTCAACTCAATGTTATTAAATTTAAAAGTAACAGAGAAAAAAAATATCACAAAAATACTCCCAGATAGATTAGATCACATAAAAATTTAAAATGTCAAATGGCACAACACTAACAATACAAATATAAAGTAGATGCTATTTAACACAAGGAGAGCTGTAAGGAATCAGTGTCCACACCATATAATCATAAAATAACTGAACAAACAGGGCACAAAAACTATTAAAAGCTTATAAACTTAGAGAAAATGCAAAATTAAATTAGTTTTGGAAATGCGGATTTACAACTTTAAAATTAGAATCATCTTTAAAATTAGCAAAATAAAATAACAATTTATAGTCTTAATATAAAATAAACTAATAAATTTAATATAATTTAATTTTAAATAAAAATAACTTTAAAGCTACAGCTGTAGTGAACTGCAAACTTATTTTTCCCTCAAAGCAATTTGAAAGTATATACTAAATTTTTTAAAAAGATTATACCTATGATTTTGATTCAACAATTTAACTTCTGGGGATCATTTGGGCTCCTAAAAAAAGTAATCGTTTGGAATTCTTAGAAGTCTTTAGGTATATAATTATTTTATAATCATAATTTTCTTCAAAACAAAAATTAGTGATAAGGAAACTCAATTTTACAAAAATAGAAGAAAGAAAACCATTTTGTATATCCCCAGCAAAGAGAATAATGTTTCCATTAGAAATGTTATTTTAAAAGGTTTTACTATCAGGAGAAATTAGTTATATAATATTTTAAAAACTTAAATCTGTAATCTGATTTTTTTCAGTTCAGGAAAAGCAGGTAAATAAAAGTAGGCAACAGAGCGAAATTTGTGGAGTCCTCACATCTGAATAGCGCACCAGGGCTCCTGGTGGTTTGGATCTCTAAAGGTGTAAAGGTGTTTATGTTTTTGTTAAAGTCACTCCAGTTAGCATATTTTACTTTCATAATCAGAGATACTTTAGCTTTAATCAAGAAAATAATAATGTAAACATGATTAGAAAACTGCTGGCAGCCAATCAGCAGACTGGTCGTGTCCTACAGGGAGCTGACACACAGACTGATCAATTGATCGATGGATAGATAGATTGCTGTGGCTTGCTCCCTTCCCTTGAGGTTAATTGATTCTAGTGACCCAGATTTGTTAAGCATATTCCCGACTTTTCCCCTGTATCACTGCTCTTTCCTCCTAATTATTCTCCTCCGAGACCCAGTCCGACCCGCCCCCCTGCGCCGTCCCCTGCACACCCTTCTAGTCAATGACACGGGACACCGCTCCACAGGTTCCTTGGCTGTCTCTTCTTTCTGCCTGCTCCCCAGGCTACTTGACTGGGCTCTTGGACCTTTCCTTGGCTTCTCACAATGCACTCTTACAAGAACCACATGTCTGCCTGGGTCCGGTTTCCACGTCATAGAAATACAAACAGAAAGACTGGCGACTCAGGGTAATGTTCCCTCGCTCCGGCGCCCGTGCTCCCCCTTGCACCATCTCAATTCAGTTACGATCTATTTGTTTCCAGCCCTTAAGGTTAACTGAGCCCCGGCAATATTTAGGTCGTTTCCAGCTGCATGCTGGAGCAACTTGGCTTCCAAGGCTGAGCTTCCATCTCAGGTCCACCCCGCCATCCACACCTCCCTGCACCTTTCCCTGTCTCCCTCTGCCCTCTGTCGCCTCCTTTTCTCGTTAGGGGAGTCCCTCTGCCACTTGTCACTGCCAGCCTGCATGGACAGTCGGGGCCTGTAGCCTTCACCAGACATCTCTCTTCTCGCGTCTGCCTTGTCTCTGGGAATTGTTCCTTCACAATAACATTTACACAGATCACAAAACATTAGCATTTAATTACAGTTCAATTCCCCTGCCTTCCCTCAACTCAAGGGCTGGCTGGAGGCTCTGAGGCGGGGAAGATTTAGCTAGGTAGCATTTCCACAGGAGCACTGCACACTGTGTTAACGTGAAGTTACACCGTAACGAAGTACTGCAAGATCACTGGGGAAAAGAGTGATCTGGGGATTCTTGTTACCCTAGTTACATGTGAATCTCAGACAGACACTCATCTTCACTTTTTTTTTTTAACAAGTTATGTTCATCGTATGACAATGATCTATCCCTGAGATTAGAATGTCCCTTTCATACTAACGTAAATGCAGTACTAATGTCTGAATTTGTGCCATGATCAATGAAATCCCAGTTTTTCATGTAGATAGAACCTAATCAGCAGAAGCATAAATGCCTTTGCTATATTTCTCTCAAAATTTACATTGTTTTATTCCTCTACCAGTTCCACAAACTTATTTGTATTCTATATGCATGTTCTTGAAATGTTTCTGTGGGATGGTACAGGAGTAATAATAAGCTGTGCTACTTTACTGAGTTTAAGCAAGAGTAGGCTACCAAATTTATTAATAATACACTGATGTCTTGTTATCAGAATTGCACCAAAATGTCTCACAGCTATCCTTTCCACAGTTCTGAGTTGGCGTGTATGACATACTCACACATTTTTATGTTAACACTTAGGAATCAACCATGTAAGCTCAATAACATCAAAACAAACATCTCTTAGTGCTTTTTGGTATAACGCAAACTATGGTTTCAATTATTCCGTTATATGTTTTAACGGTTAGCTTGCATTTTGCTTATCTCAGATAAATTTGCTATCACTTTTCTTTCCAGATAACCTATTTTGAATCAACAAAGTCTCTCTACAAAAGTGATTTTTGTATGTTCTATGCTATGGGGAAAAGACAAAGGCAGACATCTGGAATGTACCATTCTCCTGTTGTAACACATTTCTGATGTTCCACATCATGCACAATTGTGTTTTTCCCTGTGAACTTTTAAAGGCCTCTTTCTGCTTTTGAGATAATGACTTCTCTCCCTCCCAATCTAGTAGGTAGAAAGCAGGGTTGAAAGTAAACGTAGCATCAGAGGTGTTGTCCAGCTCTGTACCCAGGTCCCAGGTCCATTTGTTGGATAAATCTGCCTCCTGGGTCATCACTGGTTTCTGGAGGAATCAGCCCCAACATCAACCACGATTACTTACAGTTCCGAGTCACATGTTACCTTGTCATAATCTTCTGAACAAGACGGAAGACATCTTCACTCAGGACCCTGTCTCCAAGGTGACACTCAATGCTCGCAGGTGTTGGGTGAGGGCTCCCTGTGGAATTCAGGGCCCCGCCAGGTCCTACCCAGGGCACCTCACAAGTCTTTCCAGATGGTGGAAATTGTAGGTGAAAGCCATAGAATTAGTAATTTTCTGTCATCATAGTTTTTAATATGACTGAATAACCCAAAGGAGATGCAAAAAAATTCCTCCAGGGATTCAAGTCTTATTAACAATGACTTTAAAACAGTCTTTAGTGTGATCTGAGGGTTGACTTGAACCAAGTTCCTATAGGTGATTATTTATAGTAAAATCGCAGGTGCAAGTAAGGTAAAACACATAAGCTGAAAACATAGAAATAATAGAAAAGGACGTTTGGAGTTGAGGGAAAAGCTGTGTTGATAAAATAAAATCATGGTAGTTGGCAAAGTAGCCCGAATGTACTGTCATAATGAAATGTAGCGCCATAGGAATCGTTCTTGCATGCTATTTATCCAGGGAAGCTGGCCTTTCGATGGAGACTGCTATTCAAACAGCAGAAGGGCTTTAATATGAAGGTTGTTGAAAAATAGAGATCGCTAGAGGTCCAAGGTCCAGGGAGCTGGGCTGGCAGCTGGTGTGCAAGGACAGGTTTTTTAAAGTGGCATCGTTCTAGTGCACAGTGGTCCCTGAAGCTGCCCTCCTGCATCTCCACATGCCCACTGCGTACCCTTCTTCCTCTCCCCTCCCTGGCCGCAACCTTTTGCAACCCAAGAGTCTTGATTCTCCAACCATCAACAGGTTTTCCTTTTGTGGAGCCTCTGCCTTGTCTTTCAAATTCACTGCACGGCACTGCTTCCTACTTTACAGATTTGGTTTGCTGAGTACATTTATTTGTCCAGAAGGAAGAACTAAAGTGGTTTCTTAGTGATGGGGAATGGGGCTGGTGAGGAAGGGAGCTGAGAGATGGGAGAGCTGGTACTGGGAGCTCTAAAAGCAGCATAAAAAATGAGTAATGCTGAATGAGAAGAGGAAAGACAGACAGACAGACAGACAGAGACTTCACCTGACTTCATAATGTGTAAATGACCTACACCTAAAATACCCAAAATCTAAGTGACTCTACAGGGCTGTTCCACACAAAAGGGTTTTTGTGTTTCAAAAGTCACCATGACGCACTTTTCTCCATACCATTCATGGGAGGTTTTCACCGATGTGGCGAATTTTGAACTATTCCAAATAATGTCAATTTGGAAGAAATCTGAGTACTGTTTTGTGAAACAAGTGCCAGTGCTATCCTTTCCAATACATTTCTCAGTGTACATTTCCCAGAAAAGATTTAGAGTGTTTTTTCCCCTCAGTTCAGACTTAAATTAATCTGAGAAGCACAATCTGGCAAACTAATTTAATTGCTTTGGACTTCGAAGTTATTCTTTCTTGCCTAATATAAGTATGGCTCATTTCTTATTTGAGTAATACATGCCTATAATTCAATACATTTGAATAATAATTACCTGTAATTTGAGAGTAAGTAGAGTCTCCAGGATGCCGGAGCAGTGAGGTCTGCTGCTGGAGCGCTATCATTCTGGGGCTTCCCAGAACATTTAGGACGAGTACACAGATGCGCGGCCCTGAGTGCTTAGCAGGATGGAGTGTCACTCACTTCCCCTGCAGGTTGGATAAAAAGGATGCGATATCATGCAATGCCTACAATGATGAAAACCTCTTTGTCAAATGGTCACTCCACAGACAGCAGCACAATGTACAGCCCGAAGACCCCCGTAGAGACTGCGCAGTAGGAGAGGTGTGACAGGAGCAGCTCGGAAACACGTCTGAGGAATCTAGCACAAAATCCCTGCTCCACTAGAGAGCACTAATGACTACACTCTCGAAGCTGGGACTTCAGCAGAGACAGTTTCACTGCCTACAGATCTCCTCAGTGCCTCTCCACCATCTCGACAGGCTTCCAGGAAGGAGCAGAAGTCCTGGTAATGCACACTGCCTTGCACGCAGCATCCTCCTTAGCAGAGAGGAGCGGCTCCAGCACTCTGCACTGTGGTCACCTCTGACCCGGAAGAAATATAAGAGGGAGACCGCAAAATCATGAATGCAGCTTCTCTTTCTTTCACTTTTAAATTCCAGCACAGCACCAAGGGGCTGTGAATTGTAAACACTGTCGACATGGAGAGAAGAAAAGTCATGACTATGACCTCGTGGAATGTGGCATCATTTCACAACTCAGTGCTGGCCTGATGTTGGCAGAAATAAGCTGTTTTCTCCTTACCCACACGGCAACTGTGTGTTCCCTGAGGCTTACAGTCAATCCTAACAGACTCTTTTACCCTTTAAGTGCAAAAGAAATCCAGAAAGCAATACTCAGATTCATTTTCAGAGAACCACAAAACCTCTGGGTGGATATTACAGCTGTGGTCATTGAGGATGTAACATTTCTGCAACACCAAACTAAAATAAAAGAGCAAGAGAAAAGTTTCTTTTTTAAATAAAATGAAATGTTTTCAAAGAATACATCTTTTTGTTGCCACAGCAAACTAAGAATTCGTGTCCCTTTGAGAAGTCTTGTATATACATTTATTTGGTTACCAGCATCTTCTGATACCAAACCTCTCTGGAAATTCATGAGTATTGAACATAAAACTCCTCAGATTTGGTTGTAAGACAATTGACCCAAGATCTCTGTTGTTTTCTCTTTGCTCTCCCCGATATCTTGCACACATTTCATAGTCGGTTCCACACTTCCTCCTCAAATCTGTTTTCTCTCTATATTTCCATATTCATTGAGATCCCTCAGTCTGCTCAGTCTATTGATTCCACTCAATGGGAACGTGTACATATCACAGTACTCCCATCTACCTGGCTAAGTCCTAGTGATGCCGTGCCTTGGAGTTCTCTCCACTGTGTCCTTCATTTTCAGTTAGGCCCTGATTCCTCCCACTTGAATCAGAAATCATTAGTCGCACCAACTTCCGGTCTCATCCTATGCAATTCAACTTCCCTATTGATGCACGTATTTCCTCTCACTTCTCTCAGAGATACTATGCTGTTCCCTACCAAAATCCATGCAGTCCTGCTTGTGGCCTGGAAGAGACCTCCACATGCTTTTTGATGTCACAATGTATTCTAATAAATTCTAGGATGGACATGTGCAGGACACATCTGCAAGGCCAAGGTGGGAGACGCAGACTTGTTCCTGTCCTGCTGCTTGCAGGAAGGATTCCTCTTCCAGGACAAGGTAGCTCAATCAAAGGAGCGGATGCTTCATTAAGCAGGCTGTGGAGACAAACGGTCATAAATTCACATTTCTGAACTGCCAGGAGCAAGAGGCTCACGCGGGCAAGTTAGACCTTTCCATCAAGCCTTTCTCCTCTCAAGCGGAGATAATGATGCTTCCAACCCAGAGCTTTGTGACCTTCACTGAGACAGGGGTCCCGTGCTTCAAGCACAGTGCCTGCCACATAGGAAGTGATCACGAATGTTAGTGCTCAGTTCTGGAAAGAAATGTGCGGGCACAAGAGAGTGCCTTCCTGGGCAAAGTTGTATAGGCAAAAAAAGTACAAGAAATGGCTTGTCCAGGTGAAGCAGGCTGCCGTGTTTGAGGATCTCTAAGTGACTAAGCAGCTTGAAAGCAAAAATCAAAACAGAGAGGGAGGGGGCAAGAGCAGGGAGAGAGAGAGAGGGAGACAGAACAGAGAGAAGGAAACACAGGGACTTGCTCATAGCAAGCCTCTTCCTCTGTGAATCCATCCCAGCCTTTAACTTTCTTGCCATTCGAAGTCCCTCACCACTAAGCCAGGAACCTGCTGGCCTGACTCTCTGCTTCCACCTTCTCTGCCCCTGCAGGATGCAGTCGCTGCGGATGTCCCAACGATGTATGAAGGGGACACTTCTCGGCTCATCATCTTCTTGAACTGTCCTTAAAATGTGGACCATTAAGGGCGCTCCTCTCTTGATGTCTGGTATTTCTCTCACTGACATGGTCTCATGTTTAGACTGCACCTTCTTTCGCCATCTCTTGCAAAAGATCATACTCTCCTGTTACTTTTTAAATACGCGATGAGGGCCTTGGATCTCTGCCTTTTCATTCTTGCCCTTCCTAGTAGAACTCGTGCTCAAAAGTGACTTGAAGTATTCACCAACCACTTACATTTCTTAAACTTAGCATATGTTGCTATTAACTTTCCATGTGTGGTTTTGGTCTCTCTCCTAAAGGAATTTCTTCTTTCCTCCTTTGAACTCTCTGTCTGCGGTAGGCTGGGTTTCTGGCCTGAATTCTGTGGCCCATCTTGTATTCACACACAGTTTCACTATAGGAAATCATCAAGGTGACTTTGTACAGTCCTCTCTGAAGACAGCATCCTTCCCTGGCTCCTTCGTGTTGGACTTGACCATAGGACTTGCATTTAGCGAAGAGAGCAAGGCAGAAGTGGCATTTTGTTAGCCCCAAACCTAGCTGTAAGAGGAGTTGAGTGTCTCCCTTCCCTCTCGGGGCTTTCAACCTCTGTTCTTAGAAGCGCTTTCATGGGAAATTGGTGCCCCAGGCCTAGAATAAATCTTAAAAGCAGTTCCATCCTGAGATACAGCACATATGCAGAAGGCTGAAACAAGACAGCTCCCACCAACACACGTTCCTGTGAATGAGATAATGCATGACACTCATTTGCTGAATTTCAGGAATTTTGGTAGCTGTCACTGAGACACTAGCTAATACTCAAGGATGGTGAGTACCAGCCAACATTCGATGGTGAATGAAAGCTTTGGTTGAATGGGGGTGGTGAGAGTGGGCCACATGGACCATGCCCTGCTTGAATCTCTGAAATCCCATTGGGTGGGCAGCTTCTTCAAGGGGTCTTTCCCAGAAAGCTCCTCCCCTGTCTAATCTTGTCTTGAATTCTCAACCACATCCCCTGCCCAGCCCAGGACACCTGGCCGTCTGTTTGCGTGCTGGTAGAAAGCCATTAGCATTGTAGAGAGAATCCACACTCCTCAGCAGAGCTGCGTAACTGGCATTCATGAAGTGCTGCCTCCTTTATCTTCTGTTCCTTCTCCTTAAGAATTCGGGTCTCCTGCCACTTTGAATGGTCATGGATGTCTCACTGTTCCCTCTGCACCAGCAGTATCATCCTATCACATAGAAATATTATCCCTAATAAACTATACTCTCTCTGAGACAATCAATGTTATGTTTTGTTGTTCATCACCCAATAACTATTTTAATAATATATTTTGTATAAAATTTAAAATAAAGCAGAGATCCTTCATTGATTTTATCTAAAATTTGTCTCTACATGCAGATCAAGCCATCAGAAAACACACAAACCAGCTGCCCTTTCAAAGCAGACAACCAGCCTCTCATAAAAATCCCTTCTGATGATTGCCACTTTGCTGACTAACAATAGGAATAATCTCAGGAATGATAATCAATCGTTTCAGAAAATATAACCTCCTGGTGGGGCTGAGGTTTTTCCCTACAAAGTTGATAATGATACAAAAATAATTTGACTATTACTTTAGAAATAAGATATACATTTTTGAAAGTCTTATCCTTTGCAAAAATAATAATTCTGCCCTTGAGGCTTGGTGTTAGCTATTTTCTTTCCTTTATTTGCCAAATAACCACCAAATACAAAATTATAGCATAGGAATTTCATGATCTTTCTTAGATTTCTGTACCATTACTTACCGGAAAAACTGTAGTAATTCTCTGTATAACATCATAGTCCATAAATTGATAAAATCTTCAAATTGTTTTTCAAAGTTGTCACTTTCTTTTAAAAGTCACACGCATCATGAGAAACAAAGTGGAAAAAAAGAGAATATAAATCACTCAAAGTATAGATGGCTAGACCTCATTTTCAGAGATAGCCACATACACAGAAGAGACACAAATAGCTATAGTCGCATATGTACTTTAATATAATGGGATATAATTATATACACACACATCATATATATGTTGCTTTGCTATATTTTATCTTAAGTATCTCTGAGAAGATGAGGAACTATAAACCTAATAGGTTTGGGGGGAAATCTGAGGATTCTGCTTTGGATTTGTAGATTATGAGATTCTGCGATGACCAAGTAAGAGTATCTTTATTTGTTTATTTACATGGTTTTTATTTTATGTGGTGCTTAAGTGATTAATGGTAACTGAACTGAGTGGCTGTGGTTCTGGGTGTGGAAGACCCACTTCAGGAGGCTGGTTGTGGGACCGGTACAGAGAGAGAGCAGAGGGGAGGATTGCAGCAGATTTCCCTTGGAGGGACTTCGTTGTGCTGATTTTCCTTCTAGCTGCATTTCTGCAGAGAACTCTGCCTGCTGTCTGTGGCTAAGCTCTGGTCCTTCCTGCAGTGCCGGCCCTTGGGCTTTTGGGCCCAGACCCTGAAGTTTTCCATCGTGGGTTCCTTGGCCTCCATTGCAGACTGGCCTGGGACCTTGTGGTGGGCTCCCGGCCCTCACTGGAACTCCCAGGTCTATAGGGCAGACAGATCTCTTGTACTCTTCTACATTTGACTCCGTGGGCAAATATCGTAAGCTACTCTTGCAAATTTCTCTGTCCTACAGTAACTCTTCTCTTGCAAACACTGATACATTTCATTCTTATTATATTATTTTATTATTTTTAATTTTATTTATTTATTTTTAGTAGGGGTGACCAATTAAGAATACAGTTTCTTTTTGTTTTTTCTTTTAAAGAGAAGAAGACAATTTCTATATGCGAGTTTAGAGCTCAGGGGTCACGCCTGTCACACAGTGGGGCAACACGGCACTAAAGGTTTTCTGTCGGTGAACCGGTGAACTGGGCGTCTCTGCTCCAGGAAAGATGCTTCCGAGGCCACCGTGGGGCGTGGGTGGGGTGGGGGAGAAATGGCAGAGAAGGGATTCTTAAAGCAGCAAACCGGATGTGCCCGAGGAAGTTCACGGCGGCACATTTTGTGGGATGTGGCTTTGGAAACTGGACCGCAGCAAGAGGAAAAGTAAACAGGTGGAAAGGCTGAGAGGCAGCCAGCTCATTCCTGCAAGAGATCTGTTAACCAGGCAAGACAGTGATGGCAATGTACCTGTTCCTTCCAGATGCGTGATACTGCAGGCGCATCTGTTTCAGGATGGAGGAATAATTCTGGAGAAAAGAAGACCTTAATTATCCAAAAAGGAGAAAGGTGTTCAGTAGTGGCCCTTAGATAACTGTGTTGGGGATCAGAGTTTTTCCCTTAAATTTACTACTGTTGTATCAGGGGAGTTTTTGACTAATTAATTCTATTTCCTCAGTGGAAAATAAGGGGACATAATTAATCAAGAGATGGACAGTGCAGAAAGAAGGAGAGCTGTAGACACTGAGGGGAAATTGAAGTTACAAATTAAACATTGAAATATGGGGAATTGGACTATGGGAAAATGAAAATATTAGGATTTTCAGGCAATCTAGTGCATTCATTCTTAAATCTAGCGGAGGTCCGAATTTTGGTGAATCACTTTCTTCATATTCTCCACCTATTTCTAAAAATGTGAGTTATAATTTTCTTTCGAATTTGAATGAGTTTTTTTATATACAGATATTATGCTTCGGAATGCTTTTACAAAATGTTCCCACATGGCAAATTGCCTTATACTTTTGTTCATATTTTCTGGCCTAAAAAAAAATTTCGTTTTGTTTAAGTAGCTGAGAGAATGTTTTTATTTTATTTGGGTCATTAAATGTACCAGTCTCTTTCTGTGTTTCGCTTTTCCACATTTCCATTGAACTCCCATAGAAAGTCCAGGAAAACACTGAATTTGAGCACTGTAGAATTTTGGAGGTAGAAGCCCTCATTTTCAGCTGATGAACCTCAGTGAGAAAGATGAGGTTCTGTGAGATTAGGAGACTAACTCGGCCAGTGGTTCCACACAGGTCAGCAAGTCAGTCAGCCTCACGCTGTGCAGCTGGTGATATTAATGTCCCCTGTCCTTTTCTTTTGATAATATCTTATATTCCACAGCCGGGGAGCCTCCAATTTCACATGCATGCCACAAAGTTTTCATCACCACGTAGATACGTTGTAAACAAAAGGATGCATTTGGTCTATAAATAGTAGATAGGATTCTCTGGGCTTGTTTCCCTGTCCTAAGGCTGCCAGATACAATCCCTACCCATGACGCTGTCCAGTGCCCTTTTACTGTCTCTACCAAAGGAACTCTGGATTCTTTGTAAGTGGCATCTCAAGTGGGATCTAATTTAAATATGGGATAGAAATCAAATATCATTAAGAGTTGAAAGCACAGCTGTAAGTGGGCAACTACCTACCCTTGAATCTGATGTTAATATTTTTGACTGTGTTAATGAGATCTTGCAGTTCATGCTTTTGGATGGCATCTCCCTTGTATGGTAGGATTTTCCTTCAGTTGCCACTCCAAAGAGGAAAAAAGCATCAGGCTGTGGTGATACACACCTGTAATTTTAGCACTCAAAAGGATCATAAATCCATCATAGAGAGACCCGGTTTCAAAATAAGACAATAAAAAAGGACTTAGTGAAGGTCCTCAGTCCAGTCCCTAGTAATGCCAAGAAAAAAAAAAAAAAGAAAAAAGCTTTTGATAAATTTTCACCTGTAGAAATTAGCACAGAGAGGTTAGAACATGGTAATAGAAGTCAAGGAAACTTTCTTCTATTTATGTGGATTTCAAAATAAGACACAAACTATTCTGTTACTCAGTACATTTTCTAATTAAGTGGGCTTTGAAACAAGGTGTTTTACAGAACCATTGAATCAGACATAATGGGGAAAAAGCTCGCACTCATTCAAATACGCACATCAAGGAGAACCTGGGGCCACTGGAGCTGCCTGGACTCTACCTCCCGCTGCCTGCAGGCCTGGTCAGGGACCCAGGTTGCAGCTGCTGCTCGTCACATGGTGATGTGAGCGCCCCAATCTGTCCTGCTAATGAAAGCACAAGAGTCCTTTTGTGAGTGCTAAAACCACTTTTTATCTGGAAAAGGAAATTTTTTGTTTTTAGTGTGGGAAACTCCACGAGTCCTCCTGTTTGCACTGGGGTAATGGTTGTGCATCTCCTAGCCATC
>RJWT010027915.1:0-15367 GCA_004365215.1 Cuniculus paca
GGAAGTCTACTGTATTACCTTATTAAAATTTTAATTTACAACTCCAAGATGATTTCATATGTTGAACACTTTTTATATCATATTAGGTAGTTTTTTCTATGATATATCTGCTCAAGTTTTAGCATGTTTGGTACTGGTTTACATGTCTGTTTCTTATTGACTCATTAGATTTCTTATTAATTCTGGGTTTTCTCATTAATTCTTATTGTCTTATTAATTTCTTATTCTTATTAATTTCTTATTAATTGTTATTAATTCTGTATCCTTTGTTGAATGCTTGCAATATGAATGAATCCTTTCTGCATTACACTTGTAGGTTTACAATGCTGTCCTTTTAAAGCTATATGTTCTTAATTGTGAGAAAGCATGATTAGAAATCTTTTCTTTATATTTTTGTGATGTTTGAAATTTTTGTTTGTTTTTTTGCCAATCTCATGAGGATACTTCTGTGGGGTTTTTGTAGAATTATTTTCCTTCATATTGTTAATTTAGATCTATGTTGCCTCTTACAGTGATACTTGTAGGCTAGCAACCTCTGTTTACCTTTTTTTTCTATGTGCATATTCATTTTGAACCAGCAGCACTTATACTCTCTTAATAAACTTCATAGGTATGATTATCAGAAATCAGACAGCCACTTATTTTCACGTCTCTTTCTAAAATCTGTTCCAATTTTTCTGTTAGTCTATCATTGCACACTTACTGCACATCTTTTTTTTCTGCAACATCTTAATGTATCCCTGTACTATGGTATTGTAAGATTTCCAATTTAAAGACGGTTTTCATAGTAAAAATAGAAATTTATTTATGAACACGGTATTTTTTCCACCTCTCTTCTTAAATTCTTCCCTCAGTATTGTGTAGTTTTTCTTAATATGGAGATGTATTGTATCTTTTGATGTATCAATTTAAAGTTATTTGATTTTGATGCTACTGATACCCTGTAACACAATAAGAGATGATCCTATTTTGAGGTCTGTGAATGGAAGTTTTTCTCCTACAAATGTGGATTTGATGGAATTATTAATACATTTTAATTTTTGTATCTAGTGTATAATGAAATAATTTTAGAATCATTTAACTCTTTTGAAGATTGTGCAGTAGTTTAAACAAAGCTGAAACTTTAATATCAGTTCTCTAAAAGAGAGGATGACCAACTATGGCACATGAGCCCAGATCTACCAATCACTTTTTTTATATAATGTTTTACAGAAATACAGTAATTCTCTTGCATCTGCATGTCCTCCATAGCTGTTTTTGTGTTATAATTGCAAAGTTAAACAATTGTTACAGAGAATATATTGACATGTATAGGAATTTTGACTAACTCCTCATCTGGATAAACACACTGATAATTTTAATCAGTATGTTCACACAAAAATTAAATAAATCTGCATGTCTGTTCTTCTGCCAACGCATTGCTGTTTTTGTTACTGAGCTTGGTATTATATTTTAAATAAGGTATGATGCATCTATAATTTTCCTTTGGTTTGGGATTGCTTTTGCTCTGTGGAGATTTTCCAGCTTGAATATGAATCTTAGGATTGTTTATTGTAGTAAAGAGTGATATTTGTATGTAGTAGAGATTGTATTGAATTCATAGATCACTTTTGATTAATCACATATTAATTTTCCTAGTCTTTCAGAGTTTCTTTCATCTTTTGTCTTTTTCAATGTATGTCATAAGTGTTTTATGATTTTGTTTTCAAGTCCTTTTATAGCCTTAATTAGGATTATTCCTAGTTTTTGTTTTGTATGTTTTTCTTTTGGAGCTATTGCAAATGGAGTTTTCTTCATTTCTTTCCCACCAAAATCATTATTTGTTGTTATGGTCAGGGCTTGCAAGGAAACAGATTTAATACAAGTCACATAATTTATAGGATTATTTTATAATATTCACCCAGAAAGTCAAATGTAGAAGAGCACAAGAGATCTGTTCATGCACTAGGACTCAAAGAATCCAGGTGAGGGTCTGGATCTCATGGTATTACCTGCATAAGTTCAGCTGAAGACCTAGAGCCCACATCAATGTCTCACCCAAGTCTGTATCAAGGATGCACACTGGGAAGACCCAAAGGTCAGAGGCAGAAGCTAGAAAATCTGTGCCAGCGGGATGAAGGATCTGTGCCAGCAAGCTGAGGAATCTGCACTTGAGAGCTCCCCGGAAGCATAGCATAGCATCCTAAGCAAAAATGAGGACCTGAGATTCTCTAGTGATGAGAACAGCTGAGTTTATATCAGAAAAACCAGCATGATAAGCTTCTCCAGATGAATCAACAGCACACATCTTCCTTTCTACTTCTCTTTTTTTATGCTGTTGGCAACAGTCCTCTGGTGGACCATCCACACCCAGAACCACACTATTCAATTCAGCTTGGTGTTACAAGTTGACCATTAGATAAGCCACCACATTTGTGTATAGAAAACTTGGTTTTTGTTTTTTGATCTTTTATCCTACTACTTGTACTTAGCTGTGTTTATAAGTTTTAAGCATCTTCTGTTGAAATCTAAACAGTGATTTCTGTTCCTTTTTTCCCCTCTATTTCTTCTCCTTCTTTATATTTTTTGCATTTCTTTCTCTTGCATAATGCTCTAGCTAAAGTTTCAAGTACTATACTGAAGAAAAGTGGTGAAAGTGAACACCTCTACCTTGTTCCTGATTTTTAGAGGAAATGCTCTCAACTTTTTCCCATTTAGTGTGATATGAAAAGGTGTTTGTCATTTTTGGTCTTTTTTCTTTTTTTGAGACAATTTCTCACTATGTAGTTCAGGTTGGTCATGCACTACACAATCTAGATTGACTTGGAACTTGCAGAGATCTTCCTATCAAAACCTCTTCAGTGCTGAGAGTATAGGTGTGCACTGCCATGCCCAACAGCTTTTATTATATTAAGATACCATAGTACTATACCAAGTTTACCCAGAGGTTTTATCATGAATGGATGTTGTATTTTTTCAAAGTTATTTTTGTATGTATTGAGATGGCAATGTTATTTTTATTTTTGATTTTCTTTTTGTGATCTATAGTATTACCTCAGTTCTCAAATTCTTCTGTTTCAAAACATTTCAGTTTGCAAACAAAAATGTTCAACAGAATTTTGCTTCACCTCACAAACTTCACATCAGGTGACAAACATGACCGTGGCCATCTTCCCCCAACAAACACAAATGCAGCCAACTTCCCCAAAATCTTTAAATCAATTAAGTTAATAAACTGAGTTACCACTGTATTATGTTTTTTCTATTTTTTTAATGCATGTTGATATTACAGAATAGTGGGTTTTGTTTTGCAAAGTTGGTACATGTGACATATCTGGAGCATGTTGTATCCCATTACCTACTTTAATTTTTCTTCCCCTACTGCTAATTCCCTCCCTGTCTGCAAAAGTCTACCTCTTGCCTTTGTGTAATTTTTACTATTTTATTTATTTATTTTTAACTTTAGGCATTTTTAGGTAGCTTCCATAAGAGAAAGCATGTAATATTTCACTTTCTGAGCCTGACAAATGTAACTTGACAAATAATTTCTTTCTTCTTTATGCCTGAGTGATATGCGCTATGTATATATGCCATATTTCCTGCATCTGTTCACCCATTACTGGCAAGTAGACTATTTCCATAGCTTAGCTACTATGAATTGTCCAGTTACAAACATGAGTATGCCTGTAACTGTAGTAGATAATCTTTAATTCTTTCAGGTAGTTGCCCAGGAATGTATAGCTGGATTAAATGGTAGTTCTAGATTTAGATTGTGAGGAATCTCCATACAGATTTTCATAGTGGTTGTGCCACCTACTTTATATTTCAATCAAAAGTATAGGACGTTCCTATTTTGCACCTCTTCTCATCAGTATTTTCATTATTTATATTGTTAGTGATGTTCATTCTGACTGGGGAGGAATGGATATTCAAAGTGAATTTGATTTGCATTTTTCTGGTGGCTAAATATGTTAAACATTTTTGGATAATTGTATTTCTTATGAGTACTGTCTACTCACTGTAGTTGCCAATTTTTATGAGGTTATTTGTTTGGGGGTGACTGTAAAGATTTTCAAATCTTTATATAGTCTAACAAATATTTTCTACTATTCCTTGGGCTTTTTCTTCATTATTTTAATTGTTTCCCATGCTATTCAAGATTTTTGATTGTATTTATCCTATTTGCTGATTTTTGTTCTTTGCAATTCTATTCAAGAAGTATTTGCCAGTGTTCATAACTTCAAATATTTTAATCTGCTTTGTTATGTTTGATTTTATTATATTTCATGGCATGAACAGCTATGTCAAAAATAACAAAATATATATGGTTGGCATTATTGATTCCCTGTTATCTTGTTTCAAAGCTCTGCATTGCTTTCATTGTTTTGTTTTGATTGATTTTATTATATTTTGTTTGGTTTGACTGTATTATGTCTGATAGAATGGGCAGCTCCTTTGAAGATAACAAGAGGCATAATGTAGCCACTGATGTCTTCCTATCATTTTATTTTGAAGTCCTGTATTGCTTTCATTGCTTTGTTTAGATTGGTTTTATTCTGTTCTGTTTTCTTTGGTTTTGTTGTGCTTGAAGGTAGTTATTTTGAGGATAACAAGAGACATTATGATAGCCTTTGTAGATTTCCTTTTAACTTGTTTTGACATCCTGTACCATGTTCATTGTTTTGTTTTGATTGACTCTATTCTGTTTTATTTTGTTTGGTTTTATTCTCTTCAAATAAAAAAAAGTTTTAAAAATATTTCTCCTATGCACTCTTCCAGCAGATTGTTTCTGATATTATATTTTTGATTCATGTTTATATCATTTTAGTACAGGGTGAGAGACTGGGATCTAGTTTCAAACTTCTGCATGTTGATATTGTGCTTTCCTGGTATCATTCATTCTTAAAGGCTGAGTTTTTCCCAGTATATGTTTTTGGTCTCTTAATGAAAAACTGGACAGTTTGTAGGTGCATGGGTTTGTTTTAGCAACCTCTATTTCACTGGTTTTCATTACTCCTTTGTCCCAGTATCTGTCATTTTTGTTATTATGGTTTTGTAGTACAGCTTGAAGACCTGCATTATTGATACAGGGGAATGAAACTCCCAACCTACTAGATGTTCCACACGAGTTCATGTTCTCTAAAATCAAAGAATGAGTTTTAGGAACAACAGAGGTTATGAGCAGGATATGTTTATTGAGAGAAAGAAAACTTCTGTCTGAGAGAGAGACAGAAGGGGTCTTGAGTGGGTTGCCAATGACTCTGGCTTTTCTAGGGACTTTTAAGAGTAAAACCACGAGGTTAGGTGGGTCCAAGATGGGCCAGAACTATGGTCAACCAATAAGATTAATCACTCGGGGAAAATTGATCAAATCAGGGATGAATAGGGAAGTGAGTCATATAGCAAGCAAGCATTCTTAAGGATCAGTGACTCTTCCTAGAGGGTATTGGGATGGTCAAGGTGATCCGTTCCTATTTAGAATGTCCATCCCTGATGTTTCTACTTAGGGTGTGGTTGTATTTGTTTTGCCTTTTGTCATGAAATATGGTTTACAGCACAAGGTGTCTGTCTCCTCCAAGGTCACAAGACATCTGGTCCTCTGTGTCCGCTTTCTTGAGGGCCTGGCCCTATCTGACTACCTATAATATTTCTAACTAACTCAACTGCCTGTAACATTATGATATTTCCAGAACTGTTGTTTTTGTTTAGGATTGTTGTGGCTATTTTGAGTTTTCCGGTACTACATGAAATTCAGGATTAGGGAATACATTGAATCGGTAGATCACTTTCATAATACTGTATGGCCATTATCAGATCATCAGTTTTTCTGTAACATGAGCAAAGGACATCCTTTATTTTCAAATGGCTTCAAAAATTCTTTACTCAATGTTGTTTATTTACATCATAGTGGTCATTCTATCGGGGACCTGGCCAAGATCCCCTGTCTCTCAAATGAGTGTACAGCTAAGGCTTAAATAAATAAGACAAGCGGTATGATTTTAGGGCTCCAGAAGGTTCAAAACCCTCTAATAGAGTTCCAGACTCTGGGGGCTGAGACAAGGAATGTCTCTGGGTGCCCCATATTTATTTAACTTTCAAATAAGGAAGGAACTACAGTGGAAAATGTAAGAAATTGAGCAGGATCTTGGAAGTGGTTCAAGGACTTTTCCAAGTAATGGATGATGTTAATTTAAGAGAAGTATCTAAGGAGAAAATCTCCAGGTTGACTTTCACTATAGGACTGAAAAGCCTGCAACTACAATCCCTAGCTTGTTAATTGGAGTTGGGGCCAGGTGTCCTCAGCTGTGGCCTTATCTTGCCCTTTGAGGCATCTCTTCGTTCTGGGGTCAGCCATGCCCTGGCCATGACACAGCCCTACATGTGTGTTCAATTTCCAGCTTCAGCGGCTCCCAACCATTCACCTTCACGTTGACTACTAAGCATTTAAATTCTTGAGAACTACAGTAAAATTAATTGCTTTCCTTTTTTTCAATAGTTCACTGTTAGTGCACAGGGACACTGTTAATTATGTATTTGTGTGTGTGTTGTGTTGTGTTGTGATTTTGGATTCAACCTCATTGCAGAATTGGTTTATCAAGTTTTAAAAATCTGACAGATTTTGACTCTCCCATGTAAAGTGTTATGTCTTGCAGCTAGGAGTAATGTAGCTTCTTCATTTTCTGTCCATATTCCCTTTATTCCTATTTCTTACTTAACTGCTGTGGCAAATTTTTAAGTACTATATTGATCCATAGTGTTAAGAGTAGATATCATTGTCTCATTCCTGACTTTACAAATAATTCTTGTAGTTTTTCTCCATTTAACGTGATGCCGGCTGTGGATTTAACATTTATGACTGATCTTCTGAGGAAGTTTCCTCCTATGCTTACTTTCATTAAAAATTTTATTAGAAAGGTTCTTGAACTTTGTTGAAAGATTTTTCTGCATTCACTAAGATACTCATGTGACTTTTGTCTTTGATCTTATATTATGATAGTACATTTATTGACTGAAGTATGTTAAACCACCCTTCCATCAGTGAGATGAAGTCAACTTGGTTATAGTGTATGATATTCTTAATGTGTTGTTGAATGATGTTTGGTAGGATTATATTAAGAATTTTTACTTTTATATTCATCAAGGACATTGTCTCTAGTTCTCTTTTTTAAGGGGCGTTTATCTGCTTTAAGTATCAGGGTAATGCTGACTTCACAGAATGAATTTGGAAGAATTCCTTGACTTTATATTAAATGTAAAATCATGAACAGCATTGCTATTAGTCCTTCCATGAAAGTCTTGTATAATTCAGCAGTGAAATCATAACATTTTGCTCTTTTATTATTTGGTAGATTTTTAGTTGCTGAATTTATTGCATTGGTTGCTATTGATCTGGATATATTTTGTATGTTTTATTGATTTGATTTATGTTGATCATATGTGAGTAGGCATTTATTCATTTCTTTTAGAGTCTCCGATTTGTTTGGATTATTAATTTTGAAAGTAACTTCTGATTACACTGTGGATTTCAGTAGTGTCTTTCTAATTTTGTTAATTGGGCCTTCTCTTTCTTTAGGTAAGTTGTGCTAAAGATTTATCAATCTTGTTTACATCTTCAAAGAGCTAACTCATTAATTTGTTGCTCCTTTGTGTATTTAGTCTCAATTTTATTAGTTGCAGCTCTGAACTTTATTATTTCTTTCTTTACACTGGTTTTAGATTTGGTTGTTCTTGACAAGAATGATTAGGGTTTTATTGTTGTTTTTGTTGCTTGTTTTTGAGTTTTTTTGGGGGGGATGTCTTTTATTTTTTTGCCTGCTCTGTTGTCCTAACGTAGACACTTACACCTGGAAATGTCTGTCTTGCAGCTACATTCTTTGTATCTCATAGATTCTTCTTTGTGGTGTTTGTATTATCATTTAATTCTAAGAATGCTCAAGTTTCCCCCCAATATCATCTGTGACTCATTTATCACTGAAGAGCATATTATTCAGTCACCATTTGTTTGTGTAGCTTCCTTTGCTGATTTCTTTTGCTGCTTATTTTGATTTTCATTCCATTGTCATCTTACAGAACACAAGATATTATTTCTTTTCTCACACTCATGGAGTCTTGCTTTATGGCCTAAAAATATGACTAATTTATAGAAAGATTCATTTGATGATGACCAGAAACTATATTCCATGAAGTTGGATGGGACACTCTATAAATATTTGTTAAACCCTTTTGATTTATCATGTAGTTTAATGATAATTTATGTTGATTTTTTTTCCTAATTGACCTCTATTTGTGAGAGCAGTGTACTGGAATCACCACTGCCCCAGGTTTGTTTTGCTGTGTTTCTGTTCTTCTATGTCAAGTAGTGTTTGTTTGGTTTTTTTTTTAAGTAAAACTGGGTGCATCAATGCATGATGTGCATATGTTTACAATTGTTACCTCCTCTTAGTGAATTGTTTCCTTTAACAAATATAATGGCCATCATTATCTCTCCTACCATGTTTTAGTTTGAAATCCACATTTTCAGATACAGCCACTATTGCTTTCTTTCAGGCTTCAACTACTCAGAGTATCATTTTTTGTCATTTTACTTTCAGTCCATGTATGTCCTTTCAGATGAGGTGTGTTTCTTGTAGACAACATGTAATGGAGCTTGTGTTTTTATCCAATCTGCCAATTTTTTTTCTTTAACTGGAGTGTGAAAATTATTTGGATAAAGTGTTATTATTGAAATGTGTGTACTATTCCATTTTGTTATTCTTTTGATATATGATTTATTTCTATTGTTCTTTATTCTCTCAGTGAAATTTACATTTTGTGGCTGTATTTGCACAGAGGATGAAAAAGATTACTTAGAGAAGAGATTTAGTTCAGTCACTGAGAACACAGAGGGCTGCTTCTTGGAGATAAGAAAGCCTCAGGGAGACTGCAGTAATCTGAGACAACTGCAGTTGTAAACTCAAAGACAGGAGAACAAAGACATAGAGGGCAATCATTCACAACATATTGTATATGAATTTTGATTAGGGGGTAGGGGAAGAATAGGGTGGTTTGTTACATGACATATGTCAACCTATTTTAAGCGATCTTTTGAAAGTGGAAGGGACATGCTGGTCAAAGCAAACATTTCTGAAAATAACTTGCTTTTAATTCTGCTGATTGTTTTCCTGCAGATTCTGCTCTGAAGTCTAGCCATGCATTCTAGGAGCATGGAAACTGTTGTTCCAAGGTCCCTTTCTTATTAGACTCAAATTTGCTGAAATTTTTGGCTCACTGCTGTTTACCTGTGGTTACCTTACGCCCAAGAAGCATCCTTTCTGTATTCTCCATAATTGAACAAATTCTTGTCTCCAAATAATCTTCCAGCCTCTACACCTCTCTGGTCACACATTACAACACTACCCTTTCACTTAATCTCATGGTTGTTGACTCCTTCTTGTATGTTCAAGATTCCTTTAAGTACTTTCTGCAGTGTCGGTTTGACGGTCATGAGTTTCTCTAGTTTCTGCTTATGATGGAAGATCTCTATTTCTCCTTCAACTTTTAAGGATAGCTTTGTAGGCCATAATACTCTGGGTTGAGAATCATTTTCATTCAGTGATTTAAAACCTTCATTCTAAGCACTCCTATCTTTTAAGGTTACTGTTGAGAAATCTGATATAATTCTGATAGGTTTGACCTTTTACAGAATTTAGAGGTTATTGCTAAAAGTGTTTAATATTATTGCTTTGTTCTGAATTTCTTGCATTTTAACTATGATGTTTCATGGACAATTTCTTTTCTGTTCATGTCTATTTGGGGTTCTAAATGCCTCCTTTAACTGGGAATCCATCTTATTCCCCTTTGGGAAATTTTCTACAAAAATCTCAGTGACTAGATTTTTTAAAATGTTAGCCTATAGTTTCAACATCCTCCTCCAGGTAAATAAGCCTTAAGTTATTTCTTTGGGATATATCCTATAACTCCTACATTGTTTGTTTCTTACTGTGCCTAGTATCAGAGATGCAAAAACCTGAATAAAGATTGTCCTGTCTTATCTTTACTTGCTCCAAACATTCACTACTCTAATTCTCACTAGGTAAGAAGACTTCCTCTAATATATGGTTCCCTCAAACACTGATGCTTGAGAGATAAAAATCTGAATGAAGACCATTCACTTTGACTTGGTCACTTTTGTATCTTTGAGACAAAAATGTCTGAAACTCACAATTTAAAGAAAGAGAAATTTAGTTTGGCTCAGCGTTTAAGACTCAAACTCAGAAAACAGCTTGGTTGAAAGAACTGCAGGGAGGAAAGCTCGTCTCACCACTGCAGTCGGGAAGCAGAGAGTAAAGGAGGGAGTAAGAGATGGATACACAACTTTCAAGCTCATGTCCCAGTGACAGGTGTTGTTTGACTAGGCCTCACCTCTAACAGCAAGTTGACTCTTTCACCCCCAGTCTTCAATCACCTTCCCAAATCTCTGCATATAAGCACATGTAGCTTTTGGGGGACTGTGTCAATTCAAATCATAACAGAGTTTGTTTTTCTTCTCTTCCAGAAGTTATTATCCGTGGCCCTAATGCAGCCCTCCACGTTTTGGTCCGGTTTACAAGTACCACAGCACCAGTATATAGAGAGGCTCCCTTTTCCTCTCTGGTGAGAGAATTGTTAGACTTAGCTAGAAATGAGGGTGAAAGTTGGTGGCTTCAGTGTGTATCAAGAGGCAGTCACCTCTTTACATTTTTGCAAGAAGTTTTTTTGTGAGGAGCAGCACCTATGAACATGAAGTCTCTCACTTGCAATTAAATCTCAGTTTCCAGAACCTGTCATGCTGGGACAGACATTTGTCTGTGCTGACACTGAGGGGAACTGTGGCTAAGGTGAGTGCCAAATAGTAACCTGTACCCTGGCATATTCCACTGGAAGATTTTTGTGCATTTCACATAATGATGTGAAATCTAGACCTGTACTGGGTGTGAGGCCTAGGTTTTTGAGCAGCTTTGTTTCTTTTTCTGGCTTCTCCTGTGTCTTACTCAGTTTCCTGTCACTTCCGTGTTATCTACAATTTAAGGAAGGGGAGCTTTATTTTAACTTCACTTTACTATGCCTGGTTGGCTAATTCCAAAGCAGATGTGGTATGGTAGAAGGACCTGGGTGGAGGAAAGCTGCTCGTGTCATTGCAGTCAAGAAGCAGAGAGTGAAAGGAGGAGTTGGGAAGGGAGATATACTCTTCCGGGTCATGTCCCCAGTGACCTATCTCTTCTGACCTGTTCTCAGCTCCTACCAGCCCATTCGGCTATGATCTCAAAAATCATTGACTCCATGAACGAGTGCAGTGCCAACTACCAAACACACAATTCAATTACCCTCCAAACACAGGAACATTTAGGGAGATACTTCCGATCTAAAGTTTAACATTTTATTCTCCTGGTTACCATCCTAAGAATATTGCATTCCAGTTGATGATGATCTTATTACCTAGTCAGCAGCGAGCACATTGCCTGAGCTTCAGTACAGTGGAGCAGCTTGCTGCTTCTTTTTATCACCGTGATGCCTTCATTTCAGATATGTTTGGATATATTATGTTTATCAGTTTTACTGTGTTGCACCAAATTTGCATCCCTGGAATGAAACCAACTTGATCATATATCGTGTAAGACATATGTAATATGCTTTGAATTTACGTTTTAAATAGAACAGACATTTCAAAGTTGATCAGTTACCTTAATGTAACATCTCCAATTCTATTCTTTTTTTCCTTTTTTTTTTTTTTTTTGGTACTTGGAATTGAACTCTAGACCTCATGCTTGCCAGGCAGACACTGTGCCATGGAACCATATCCCCAGCCCAAAATCACTGATTCTGTAACAGCTAAAGGATAACATAGATGAAACACTGCATAGTGTGGACATTTGCAATTAATTCCTGAATAGGACTCAGGAGATGAATGCACAAATTGATAAATGAGATTACATCAAATTAAAAGCTCTTAAAGCAAGAATACCAAAGAATTAAGAGATTCAGACTACAAAATGAGAAAATCTTTTCCAGGTATTCACTGACAGAGGATTGATATCCAGATACATAAATCAAAAATCCTAACAGCAAAGGGACAACTATTTTAATATAAATGGCAAAATGATATCAACTGGAAACCAGGATACAGCTCAGCAGCACAGTGCCTGACTGGCAAGAGTAAGGTCGTGAGTTCCACTCCTGAAGAAAAAAAAAATAATAATAACAAACACTTCTAAAAAGAGTAAGTACCAAGGGCCAATAAATATATGAAAAACTGCTCAACATTTTTTCCAGTATAGAAATACAAATCTAAACTACATTAAGATACTATCTTTCTCCTGCCTGAATAGCTAGTATCATAAAAACAAATCAAAATAACCAATAATTGCATGCTGGCAAGAATGCAAGGCAAAAAGAATCCTTTGTATACTGTTGATGAGAATGTAAATTGCTATAGCCATTACGAAAACACTAGAGAAGCTCCTCAGCTCTCTAATAATAGGATTACCATATGACTCAGCTATATCACACCTAGGTAAATACCTGAATATAAAAGAAGTCAGAATACACAAAAGATACCGCTTTTTATTGTGGAACTTTTCATAATACCCATGATAAAGAATCAGACCAGATGCGCTTCAAAGATGAATGCATAAAGAAAAACAAACCAGGTACAGTAAAAGAAGTTTCATGTTTTGCATCACACATGGATGCTAAAATCACAGCAAAGATGATCCCAAAGTAACTGGGTGTGGTGGCACATGCCTATAGTCCCAGCACTCTGGAGGCTGAGGCAGGAGGATTGTTGCAAGTCCGAGACCAGCCTGGGCTATAAAGTGAGCTCAAGGCCAGCCTGAAATGCATAGTGAGACCCTGTCTCAAAAAGACAAAAGAAAAAAAATGATCTGAAAGTAGAAGAGGTAATGTTGATGTAGTGGAAGAGAGCTTGCAGAAGGGAGATGGAAGAGAGAACAAGAGAGGGAGAAGAGAAGGTAGATATTTTCCAAGTTTGACATATACATATTTTGACCAGTCACAGGGAACCCATAAATTTGCAGACTTAACATGCATTATTAATACTTAAAATTTAAAAATAAAGATATGCAGATAAATATGATAAAAAAGATAATTGAAAAATACAAATAAGGAATTGTTTCAAAACCAGAATTCTAAAAATACATAAATCATTTAATGGAGAAATGAAATATCTAAACAGTGACCAAAAATTTCACATATAATAGGAAAATTAATCCCATGATAGAAAAAACAAACTAAGGCTAGTATGAAAAGTGTGTGGTAAAAGCAAATATTTAAATACCAGGTTATAAAAATGTATAGCAAAATTTCAGAGTATTAAGGTAAAGGTACACTTTGAAAAATTACTGAGGAAATAGCTTATGTACAAAGAAATACAAATTAAATATCGGTCATACCTCTGCAGTACTGAATCCTAAACATTTATGTTTTACTGGGATGTTTTATGAATTTCTTACCCTTCTGTTGTTTTTCATTTCTCATTGATTTTTTTTTCCCCTGAGTAAATGCATCTCTTTCAGGAATACATATTTTAGTAAGCCTCAATTAGAAAAGTAGAGAAGCAATCTTCATAAATCCTGTGTTCTCACCGGTGTTTTTATTCTCTTGAAAGAAATAAAATTCTAATGCTGGCACCATTTTTTCCCCAATGCATGTAATACTCAAACTTGGTGGAAAATTATTTCTTTAGTTGCACTTGAAATAATTTTTTGTAGCAATCAAATATCAAAAGAACTTGTAATAGAATATAAAAAATGTTTCTAAACTTGGGCAAAAGATGTTCATGTATACCTCCAGAGAGAAGACAAAACACATGGTCAAAGAGAAAATAGAAATTTAGTCAAAAGTGGCAGATGCAGGAGCTTACTTTCTTAATGACTGGGATGCCACTTGTCAAGCATTTTGAATATCTCTCTTGAATACAGTGCCACCAAATAGGTGCTTTATTTCAACTTGATTTATCTCAGCAAGATTCTATGTTCCTCAAAATTTTTTCTTGCTCAGTGTCACCTACGTGATCTTCTACTTACAAACTATAAAACCAAATTAATATATTGGAATACATAATTAAAATTATCATTCAGTTATTTTACAAATGCTTGGAACATATTGTCAGCTCACCTGAGGAAATATAGTACTATCACTACGTTTTGTATTTATTATCTTTTAATGTACATTTTCCTTAGGATTTTACTAATCTAAGTGATTCTTTTTTATTGTCATTCCCATTTAAATCTAAGTGTTTACTTTCAAAACACTGATATTCAAGGGACACATTCTAAAAAACTGATTATTTGTCTTAGTTTAAAACTCTTTCATCGACAGTTTTGGTTTAATATATGGAAAACTATGCGAAATGTAATAAAATAAAAAAAGGGAAGAAACTCAGGGTTAATGGAGGTCAACAAATAAGAACTTATCATATGAAAAGTATATGAAATGTAATCAGTCATGCCAAACAAAGGGAATGTAATGTTAGACATATTTTCAACATGTCAATAACAGGATGACAGGTGCCAAGATATAGGACTATATATTCAAAAGATCAAAGTATTCTGAATTTGTTGTTTCTGTCTATATTTGTTTTTAATATCATCTTCCTTCCAAGCATTTAAGATATTTGAGAACTTACCAAGTGAAAGAAAGGTTCATTCCTTCCTCACTTTTTCCAAAGATTTACTTTATTTTTTCAGTTTTTTTATTTAAGAGAAAAAAAGACACAGAAAAAAAAAAAAAGCAAAAGAGAAACAAAGAACAACAACAAACCCAAAATAATAGCAGTATATTATCAAAACAAGATGATAGAAATTTAACAACAGTTGTAATATTTCATATTGTTGCCTTCGAAAGAGTTGCTTAGATGACCAGATATAGACATGCAAAATTGATGTAATCATTTGAATATTAACTTTTATTTTCCAAGAACCAATGAGATTAGTAGTATAGTCATCTTACCTATTATATATATATATATATATATATATATATATATACACAAATTTACATCTTTTTCCTTTTCCCTTCTTTCTTTCCTGCTTTCCCCTATCCCAGTTAATTTTCCCTTTGAAGCAGCTTCTGACCCTTCCACAATATTTATTGTAGATTTTGGATTGTACTTGCTCTTTCAGTTTCTTACACTAGGGAAAACAATATGGTTCTTACACATGTGAGTTTGATTTATTTCACTTATGAGTATAGTCTCTGATTGAGCTGTTTTATTTACTCAATCTGAGGCGGCTAGAAAGACATAAGCGGCGCAGAGAAAAGGGAGGAAAGAGATAAGATTGGGCACGGAGAGACCAGCACTCACAAGTGTGCTGATTCTCTGAAGACAAAGGTTAGGGGTGAGCTTAAATGT
>RJWT010027916.1:0-15366 GCA_004365215.1 Cuniculus paca
GCTTTCTGGCTCCAGAGGGGAAGATGTGTGCTGTTGAATCTCCAGGAGAAGCTTGTCATACTGGCTTCCTGGCATGTACTTGACTGTTCTCATTGTCGGAGGAGCTCAGGACCTCGTTGTCCCTGATGATGGCTGTGGTACTTTTCAGGGGAGCCCTGGTCCTTATTTTGAGTGTCATTTCTTGACTCCAGTGTAGAACCTTAAACCTACTGGCACAGATCCTTCATCCTGCTGGCATAGACTTTCTAGCTTCCCCCACTGACCTTTGGGCCGTCCCAGCTCAGCTCTGTAAAACAGACTTGCATGAGTTCTTGTCATGGACTCTAGGCATCCATTTGGACTCATGGGAGGCATTGTCATGGGCTCTAGGTCTTCAGCTGGACATTACTGTGGCACCTAGAAAATTCAGCTGAAGGCCTGGACTCATGCAGGACATTACTGTGGGACCCAGGCCCTAGACTGGATTTTCTAGGTCTTTAGCATTGTGGACGGATTTCCTGCACTTTCTTGTGTTTAACTCTGGGTGACCATCATAAAATAGTACTATAAATTCTGTGTCCTGTGTGTAACTGTTCTCTTTGTAAACCGTGACTACAATAGGGGCCAATACGATGCCAATGTGAACAGACTTGGTTGATATGGCATTACCCGTCATTTCTTTTTTTCCTTCCTTCACCTTTTTATTCTGGGAGTTATTTCCCATAGTTTTATTCTTAAGACCTGTGGAGATTGCCTAGAAAGAACTGAGGTGTGGTCACCAAATATCTGTGGGTCCGAACTTGACTTCTGAGGGAGCCCTATGCCTTGGCCCACACACTGACTTCTGCCTTTGCCCCTGTAGTTCACATCAAGGGCTAGGAGGTATCACACACTGATGTAAATCAAGGCCAATTTTACAAAAATCACATGCAAGCCATGTTGCATAGTTTATAATTTTCTTGTTGTTGAAGTTCAAATCTGAGGTCTGAAGAGTGGCATCCATGATCTGTCACTCTTCACCTGGGGCTTATGAAGGGTTTCTAATAGTAGTAGAAGGAATCTCAGAGTTAGAGAACTGGCTTTGTTACAAATCTGGAGCTTGGAAGGTATAGGAAGCATTCTGCGAAGAGCACTTTATCAATCCCTGTTTTCTCTCCATTGAAGATAGCTGTAGTATGTTTGCCAAAAATATATGTCTCATGATTTAAAAACCTAACCAGTACATGGAGAAACACAGGCTGCAATGATAGCTATTGAAGTAAAATACAATTTAAAGCTTGTAGTGTTTAGTGTTTCTTTGACTTTGCAGATCTAAAGCCAGTAATCTGATCATCTATTTAGAGGATAGCAATATGCAATGGAGCATCTATGGGTGATCTCCTTCTGAAGGTGGTGTCCATTGTTAATGCCCTATTATCTTGTTTTAAAGTCCTGTATTGCTTTCATTGTTTTGTTGGGTTGGGTTTTATTCTGTTTTGTCTTGTTTGATTTTATTATATCTGATGGCATGGACCAGTGTTTCAAAGATAACAAGATATATTATAGTAGCTATTTTGGATTTACTCTTATCTTGTTTTGAAGTCCTTTATCACATTCATTGTTTTGTTTTTATTGGTTCTATTCTGCTCTGTTTTGTTGATATTATTATGTCTGATGGTATGGGCAGCTATTCTGAAGATAAGAGACATCATAGTCACCATTGTTGATTTCCTATTATCTTGTTTTGAAATCTTGTATCACTTACACTATTTTGTTTTAATTGGCTTTATTCTGTTTAATTTTGCTTGGTTTTATTCTCTTTAAAATAAAAAATTATACAAAAAAAAAAACACCTCAACTAGTACAGAGAGCAAAAGTCAAAATGGAAACATCACAGGTAAGGCCAATCCCTATGCTATGACCACTGTGGACATTTAGATGAATCTTCTAGACCTCTTTGCTAAACACATGTTGTGCACATACCACACACATGCATGCATGTGGACGAACACTGCACATGGAGAGTTCACAGTTCCAAAGTTCAGTTTCCCTGTTAATGAACAGTGACTCTCTTGGGTTGCATAATTAACTATTATGATATTTTAATGGCTAAAGCTTTACAACCCATTTTAGTGACCTCATTTTGTCTCAAGACACTGTATTGTTTGAATTCTGAGAATATATATGGCATAATTTTATATAGATTATTTCCTTTTCCACCATCTTCTTTGATCCTTACAAGTTATAGTTTGGAACTTTTGTAATTATTTCTAATCATTCTTCATGTAGACTTAAGAGGAGACAGTTGAAATTCCCTCCTTTCTAAATTTCTCTAAAATTGTTAAAAATATGAGATGAATAAAAATGTTGTCCAAATAGTAAACAACATACACCAAAGTGACAACCAAAACAGAAAATTATTGTCTCTATATGCTTATGAACTATTATAATCAAATAACTTTCTTTTTTCCTGCAAGAAGTATCACATATTTGATGATAGTTTGTTTTCATTAGTTTAAGAGTGAATTATATTTCAGAAATAAAATGGTCAAAGTGAGCAATATGGTTGCATTGTGAATAACTTACTAAAGGTTATAAAATTATATGAAGTCAGTGAAAGAACACTTTTCTTAAATGTTTTAAGAATTGGAAATGAGTCATACCATGTACTTTTCTGCCCTTTTAACAGATAACATTTAGACATAAAAGCGATCTTATTTTAGGCTTGGATATATTTTAGGGTAAGAATTTTATTTAAAAATAAAAATGTGTCTTTGGATCCAAATGAGACTGGCTTCGCTGTTTCCCAGATGTTGTGAGCGCTCGAGGACCCAGAGCTCACGAGGCCTTTCCTTGCTCACTTCTGTCCTTGTGCTTGGTTGAACACACACAAGAGGCATGAAGAAAACTTCCAAGTTTAAGTGAGTACTGTGAGCAAATTCTCTTACTTGGGAGACCACATGATCCAGACCAGCATGGCTGGTTGGGTTTGGAAGTTATCACAGAATAACCAAAATCCATCCTTTCCCTGTGGGAGGAGAATCTAGCCCAGTTAGGGTCCCCAGATCACCTGGAACCAGAATGTCTCCTGTGAAACCTCACCTGAACCCTGAAGGTATTTTGTAGAAGACAAATTAAGTTTTGGGGACTCTCTCATCCATGCAAATTCCCATCTCACTGAGTGTATTTGTTGAATTTTGCTTTAAAATCACAGAGGGGAACAAAATTAAAGCAGAAAAAACAGGACAAACATAAAGAGAAGCCTTCTTTCTCACCATTGGCTATACCACATTCTCCTTGCCAGGTCTGGTTCGTGTCCTAACTTACCTCAAAGGCTTTTCACAACACCAAACTCACTCATTTTTTAGATTTCTACTTCAATAACTATCAATAGAACAGGGTTTTCCAAAATGTTTTAACTATGCTAAGCTGACCCTCACCTGGATTATAAAGCTTTAAGGAATGTGATGGTGAGTTTTCCTATGTTTTATTGCCGGTAATGCCCAGCAAAGTTTTACAGATAAATGAAGTGCTCTATGAAGATATGAAAAACTCCAACCAGAGACATTTAATAGATATTAGGAGGAGAAGACAAACCAACACACACAAATCAGAGTGATAATCAACTATAAATGCTTACCTGAGACACATTTATTGATCAAGGACAAATTCTTTTTTGGAAACTTTGTAGCCAATCATCTCTTTATCCCTCCTTCCTTCTGAGACCTGAGTATAAGCTATTTTGGTCACCTCTCTTGTCTCTCATGGAGAGCTGCCACCTTTTCCTGGACCCAAAAACCCACAGTGAGGGTATCTTCCAGGGCAGACAACTTGTACTGAAGAGAACCCTGCTGTAATGTTAAATTTGTTACAGTGTTCAACAGTCCTAGAACGGGAAGCAGGGGAATTAGATGTCTGGGTTAATATAAAGCTGGAATTTTGTCTGCTTATTTTTCCTGGATGATATAATTAAAGGACAAATAGACAAGGGATTGGTGTCCACTAGCAACACAGAAGTTAGAATTATGAACTGATTGGTGTGGGATACCCAGGAGAGAACACGGGATAAGAACAGTAACCAAAGATGGCAAGGTTTCTGAAATGTTAAGAAAAAGGAAAACAAAAATTGAGAATATAATAAAAAAGGAGAGCAAATTGTGATCAGAAGTTAGGAAACTAATTTAGGAATCTGGAGGTGAGGCTGGTCCAGGTGATGATCAGAATGTGTATGTAGAGAGCGAAGTATGCAAGTTAAGTCTTGCAGGGGAATGGAGCATTTGGAAGGACAATCTTGACCTGGCTGGTGGCTGAGTATTCTTTGCTGTGAATGCAGAGTATGACTTTCACCTCGCAATCACCTTCCTTGCCACCTCTAGGCCCTGGGAATCTAACTGCATCCTGGCGTCAGACTGTAGATCCACTTGTGGTCCAGAGTTAAGGCCTCTTTATTTGATGACCTGTGACCCACAAAGAGAAGCCCCACCCTGGTCCAGCACTAAATTGTGGAGTAAGGACATCATGTGCATAAGAAACATGCCCACAGGTAAAGTGAGGAGATGGTTTTTTGCAAGGCAAGAAATTTTTACTGACCTTGGCTCATCATGTGGATTATTTCAGAATGGAACCTGAATGCTTGCAATGCATTTTCATGCTCTACATTCTTTTGACCATCTCAGGCTGTAATATATTATTGGTATTAAAATATGCTTTACCAGTTTGTGAAGTCTCGAGTTTCTTTATGAATACTTCTATTTGGTGATTGCCAGGCAAATAATTAGTCCATATTGACCAGACCAAGTCATCTGAGAGTGTGGTTTATGCATCCTTCCCAAACAAACAACTTTTGTGAAGGGACTAACCAAATCTGAGATTAAATGCCAAGAATTTTCACACATTTGAGACATGTTTCAAAAAAGAGAGATTGAGGTTATCAGAAGAACTAACATCATTTAGCATAAGAGCTTGGCAGGTGTCACTCCTGTCCTCACAGAGAAAAACCAATCCCCAGGGTTTTTTCCTCCTGGAAAACCAAGCCAGCCAGCATCTATTTGCTTTTTTATGATAGACGTACACACACAAATATTTCAATAAGATAAAAATTTTTAATGCTACAAATATAGTTGTAAAATGTATTTTTGGAAGTATTCCTATCATTTGATTTGAATTGGTCGTATTCATGCCATTCTGGAGGTGACTGGACAGGAGGTGACCCTCCTTTGCTACTTCCTCCTGGAGAGAAACTATGGTCATTGTTTGAGGAAACAGTCACTGGGTGAATGGATGGAGGAGGACAGGGTCAAATGAGCATGTGTGATTTCTGTTCCAACCAGTTGTTGCTTTCTGGCTTAGTTGCAAAGTTTCTCACTTCTGGTATCTCTGTATAAGAAAGTGAGTGTGGACAAGAAAGCAACCCTTTCTTCATCAGTCTTACTTATCTCCAGTTATCTGATTACATAGTGAGTCTGCCAAAGCTCAGACACTCTCCTTTTATAAATGTGTTTTAATCTCTCCTAGGAAGTGGAAACTCACCAAGGATGCTCTACAGGGACAAAGCACGAAGGATGCTCCTGTGTGACCCATGGAGGAAAGAACTCCAGAGAGGTGATCTGAACAGTATGCAGTGATCCAGAGAGGACAGATCATTGCTTTGTGATGGCAAAGTTTCTCGATGGATCTATCTGGGACAGGCTGTCTGTGGGCAGCGAAAAAGCCATGGGCTCTGTAGGGGAAGGAAACTGGCATCTGCACAGCTAAGTTCTTCCCTGGTAGCTGTAATGTGCCCTTGGAGAATCGCAGTGGAGCCAAGGTTTACGAACAGGGTAATGAAAGTTGCTAAAGAGTGCGGCTCCCACATGCCCACCCCAGCGGTAAAATAATTGGGCCCAAAGGTGCCTGAGTTGGAGAATGAGGCATTGGTGGCTTCCACAGAATGTGGGCTTTCTGGGGCATGAAATATATTTCTAATTAAAAGAATGGCATTGGAAGTCGGCCATGTTACAAGGAGTAGGAACTTAAAACAGTGATCACTCTAAGGGCTGTCTTCAAGGGGAATGAACACGAGTAATAGACCCATCCCAAGTACTATGACTTGTCATCTACAGAGAGATCCTTAGAAAGCAATGATCTGTTTTGCTTTTCCCCTCAAACAAAACTTTCTGTTCTCAACAGACTTTCTAAAGAGGTTTCTACTTCTCTGCTGCTTGGGAAGTTCTCTGCCCGACTCCACCTTGGGTCCTGACAGGTTTGTGGTGGGTGGATAAACACAAAGCCACAGATAAACACCCATAGCCCATCCTAGAGAGTAGGTGGAAACGACTTGTTCTTGAATCAGTTAGTGATCTCACCTACTCTCCAAACTCTGTTGCCCTCACTTTCATTCCTGACCCCAAAGCACTGTGTTCTGAACCACCTTAGCGATAATCATATGGCTTATTTGATGTATGATACATGGTTATTCAGTCTACCACCACACAACTGTACTGTCCTTGGCCTGGAAGAGAGTTTAAGAATCTCCTAGCTCTATTTACTATTCCAAGATAAAATTGAGAAAAAAATTTTAATAAGATTGTTTTATATATAAAATACATGCATTTACTTATTTTAAAATAAATACTTACTTTGTGGGTTATTTTGGGCAGCAAAAGAGAGAGGTGAACTAAATAATTTAGGGAAAAACTCATGTTTCATTGGAGAATTATGGTTTGTCTATGCCAAGTGTTTTGGTTACCTTCTCTCGTTGCTGAGACAAACACCTGACACCCAAAATTAGGGAAGAAAAGGTTTATTTAGCTTACAGTTTCTGGAGATTCCAGTCCATAATCAGCTGGCTCCAAGGCAGGGTGGCATGGCACTCAGGCAACACTTCAAGGCAGCAGCCAGAGCAAAAGAGAAAATACAAACCTCTACCCTTAAATTGTACACCCGCCCACCCCGCAACCAAAACCTTCAGGGTGGGTGTAACACTCACAAAATGTCCTTGCCCTCCTTTGCACAGGATGAGGATATTTACAAAGTAAGAACCCTGGCTCACTGCTGAGTCTCTCAGTTAAACTTCTAAACTTCTCAAGTTGACACAATGTATTAACCATAAGACCAAGTAAGGCTGGAGTCTAGATGAGAACTCTCAGCATTATGATATTTTGATTGTCTGAGAATTATTTAACAACTTGGCAAATTGTGAATAACCGAGAGCAGTGCAAGATAATTCTTGTCTCTAGTCATGCAATTATGTCTATGGAGGTTCAATTAAATATCCTCTCCTCCCCACAGAAAAAACAGTATAACCTCTCTTTGCACATTTATTTCTACATTCTGTTATGCCATAAAAATTATGTTTTTTTCTTTTTGTTTCTCTTTTGAACTAGATAGGGTATCTATTTTTTTCTGGGTTCTTTCATCAAGAGTTAAATAAAATATTTAACATGTGTTTATTTTATATCTGTATCATAGTTGTGATTTTATCTTTTTTTTTTTTGCAAATTGCTTTTCACAGTGACTTTGTCCTCAACCTCGAAGAGCAGAAAACATGTAGACATAAAAAGAAAAGTGGAAATTATAAAACAAGATATCCTTCAAAACCGTACTTCCAGAGGAAGTCCCTGAAAACAAATCAGTGTTCAATTATTTTTTTAATGAGTATAAAAACAAATATTTGGGGGACAGAATTGGACATATGCAGTAGAAAATGGCTTGTAATGTGTTTCTTTTATCCTTCTAGCAATATATAATGGATCATAAGCATTCCTGACATATCCACAAGTAGGTCCAGGCCATTTGAACTTCAGCTTGCTTTAGGTATCAGCTAGAATCATTATGACTCACCCTGACAGGCTGAAATGTTTCAGGGTAAACCACAAATGTGCTGTGTGCATTGTGGCAGTGGATGGGATATGGATACAGTTACGGTTTCTAACAGGATGCGGGAAATCCAATGGTAGACACCTTGTGTGGTCTTGGAAGAGATACCAATACCAGAGCCACTAATCAGCTGGGCTTATGGCAAAGACCTCATTTTCTCTTTGTTTTCAAAGGCTTGTGGACCAAGTCCAACTGAAAGATAGGCTTACTCTTGCTTTTCTTTTGGGGTAAACCTTAATGATTACACAGCTGTGCATTATATATACATCATATTAGTATGTGCTTAGGCACTGTTGAAGGTTTTCGGTGTATGCCATATTGAATGTTTGTTATCATTCATAATTGGACTTCTTACTTCAAATCTGATGCCCACTTGCTTTAGTGCCAGCTGTGGACCATGGATCAGAGATGTTCTATGAACATCCCTGTGGTCCTTCCATAAACTGACAATGTAACATTTCTGGGATTCCCTATGAAGATGTGTCAGTGAGTGTTCAATGAAAAGTCATGATTAAATCCAGAATGTCTTTGATCTCCTTAGAAAATGAATATAGGCTTTTATTCCAATTTCACCTAGGCCATTCTTGAAGTTGTTTTCAGTTTTTGTTACCTTCTGGAGGCATTAGTCAACAACATTTATCTACTATATGAAAGAAGAGGGTTTTCTATCTTTGCAATCATTTTTGCTTATTCAAAAAGTAGATCGATGTTCCAATTTCTTTGAATTTAGTGAGCAATCTGAGTTTGTGCATTTTCTTTATCATTTTCAAAAGCTGATGATATCTCTCATCTTTGTCATTCCTCCCTGTGTTACTATGACTCTCTGACATATAGTGAGTTTCACTCAATGCAGTTCTCCAAGAGACAGTGAACACTACTCAATTTCCCATAATCTAGAAAACCAACACACGGTCTGCATATAGAAGACCCACAAAAAGGCTTGCTGATTGACATTGATTGGTTGATTGACTGATTCAATAGACAATATTGAGAACCTGTTTTCCTCTTAGTTAGAAGAACTTTCCTCAATTCTTCAGTTCATTTTCACAGGAATGACGGTCCCTTTATACATATGTATCTCTAGGTCACCAGTGGCTGTGGCCTTATTTGCTCCGTCACCCTCGGTCATCCTACCTGAGGTCCAGTGGGCCAGCATGGAGGTGGCTGAGGCTTCAGGACCCACTGTAGGCCTCACCTGTCTGAGCCAAAGAGAGAAAATGAAGCCAAGGATGTCCTGAGAGTGCCTGCCAGCTCCTTTCTGCAGATTGGAATAGGTTGGATTTGGCATAGTGGTATCTTTGCTATTAGTCTTTCCTTGAAAAATCTTAAACACTTTTGAAAAGGAAAAAAATTACTAGAAGTTATCCTAGAATATTCTAGGAGATTTTTCAATAATCTACCATATTTTTCAAAAAGAAAAAAGAAACCTGTAGTGGTTCTAGCCACTCACTAATTTGAAAAGGATTAGTTTATTTGAAAAGACAGGAAAAAACCCATAGAATTTGGATTATCTTTTTTCATTCTGGGAAATGTCTTGAATACTTTCTATCTGTAGTCATTAGGGAGCAGAGATTCAACCAGGTTTTGAATTAAGGGAGGAAATACACAAAGCTTATTCTGGTATGACTTGGAGTTGTTGATAGTCACACTTCTGGGGATCTCGAATGGATTTTCCCCTTTCGCTTGGCTCTGGTGAGGGATCTACCTGTGAATGCAGGTGTGGGACTTTCAGCTCCTCCTGTCTTTAGCAGGAAGTGGTGAGATCTAGGGATTGGTGGGTCCCATACCCAGGCCTTAACTCCTCCAAAGCCACAGGGACTCTCTACCCTTCTGCCTATGTTCAAACAAGACCAGCCACCAAGCGTTATGCCTCCTGAGCCCAGAGAGCGTGGTGATCATTGAGACTTGCAAAGCTCATATTAATGCACTTGGCAGCCATGGGACAATCACATGGCTGGAAAGACTCAGAATACTAAACTTTGTCTCAGGGGTGGTAACCTGGTCATATGTCAGTCCCATCTGTGGCAGTGTCATCAGACTGGGTCTGAGAAAGTCATGGGGCTAAAAGGGAATGTGCTTTTCTTTGCGCTCATACCAGTTTTGAGAGGAGAGAAAAAAAATTTTCATCCAGATGGAACAATTTCCTTTTTTAGTATTTATATGCACTATTCCAAACATTATGCCTTGGGCATAGCGTGCATAGTTAACAGATATACTTTGAACATACTGTTAATTCAATCTTAAATCTCTACCAGCGATCCAACTCTCAGTCCTCTGTAGACTAAATCAGTGACATATAGCAGTCCCAAAAGTTACGGTAGATGCAGGCTCCTTTTGGAACCATTGAGTCCTGTATCCTATGTCTTCTTGCTGTTTCCCAATTGCATCTTAAAATTCAGCAGTAAAAATCTTTAGCTTGTGTTTTTTCCTTGCCACTGCACTGGGGTAGCTGATCCTCTTTCTCTCCTTTTGTTTTGGATTTCCAGATAGAAGAAGGTGGGGAAACTGTGGGGTGTTGCAGAAGGCAGGTCCTCATTCTGTCTCTATATAGCCTACCCCTGGGCCAAGTGCCGAATGAATGCCACCAACAAGATTCTCCGAGATATTCTCATTCTCTCTCTCTCCCCCACACCACCCGCTACTCTCTCTCCCTCCCTTCCTCCCTCTTCCCCTCAAGTTTTAAATTTCCTCAGCTAGTGTAAAACTTAATGAAAGCCCTGGAGTATACAATAGCATTTTGAAAACAGGAATTTGTGACTGCTGTGAATCATCATTCACAGCAGGGACCCAAAAATGTGAACGTGGGAGGAAGACACAGAGCCCCCTCTCTTTTTTACTGGGATTTATTACAGGCAGGTCATTATTTACAATGCGCCATTCACATCCTCTAAAGAGCCAATAAACTGACTGCTGAATATGCATTTTCCTCTGTGGTGAACACAGATGTTTCCAGCTAATATCCATTTCATTTAATTTCTTTTCTCCTTTTTTAAAAAAAATTCTATCTTGCTATTTCTGCACCAGCTGGGTAACTATTTGCCCGTCTTCAGTTTGGGAATCACTCCTCCTATTTATTATCACTGGTGCCATTCATGTTGCTATAGTTAAGGGTCTGTCAGCATTTCCATTAAAAGTACTGCTTCTGTGAGTTCAAAACTAGGCTGGCAGAGTTTTCTGTAGGTTAAATGTTGGGCATATGAGATCCCAGCTTGGAATCAAATCACTTGAGCAAAACGTAGAAATAAAATCAGTTGAGATGTTTTAGTGTTAAGGGTTTGCAAATAGGGAACGGGGGTGGAAATGTTGATTGCCATAGGTGCTCTGCGTGTCAATAAATGAAATAATGCTTTCAAAAACTACATATTTTTATTTTTCATTTGTTTTCCTTTTTTTTTTTTGGCGGCACCAGGGATCGAACTCGTGACCTTGCGCTTGCCAGGAAGGCGCTTAGGCCACTGAGCTAAATCCCCAGCCCTATTTTTTATTTATTTTTATTTGTACATATTTGTAGTGCATAATGGTTACCTGTATAATGGGGAGTTGGTACATGTGCATAACATATCTTCATTCCTGTTTCATCTCATACTCCTAACTCTTCCTACTGATTCTAACTCTCGGTCCCCTTCCTATCTGCAAAAGCTCTATTTCCATTGTTGTTTTTCATTCTTTTTTTCATCCCCCTCCCTCCACTCCCTTCATATCTTGTTCCCCTTCCCTTTGGAAAAAGATCTCCCTTTTATTTTGCTCTTTATTTATAATTCTGGATTTTCATATAAGAGAAACTATGAGCTATTTAAGTTTGTGTGTCTGACTGATTTCCTTAACATTATAGTTTCAAGGTGCATTCATTTGCCTACAAATACTTTAAGTTTATCCATCTTTATGGCAGAGTAGTACTCCATTATACATAAACACCATGTTTTCTTTATCCATTTATCTGTTGATGGATGTAGATGGTGCTTCCAAGATGTAGCAATATTCTGTATGTTTTTCTAACTAGTCATCTTTAAACTTTCCTGATGGCTGGGAAAGAAGGAGAATTGGCAGTGATAACTGAGTAAGTCGTTTCTTAGAAATGAGTCACTTCTAAAATGAGTGACTCATTCCAGAAGTAGATTTTCCATAATGTAAATTTGAGCAACAATTCTACCCTGAAATGGTATGTCATATTTAACACATTGTATCTGTGTATGATGCTCACCACTGTGCCTTCAATGTGTGCTGAACAAACCAGATTCAGTCTTGTCTACGTTGTCTATAGCAGATGCTTTAGTATCTAATTTTATCAGATGCTATTCACATAGAAGTCCTAGTAACCCACGCATTAAGTCATGTTTTCCTAACTGGTCTGAAATGTTTTCTGGCAAGGACTATAAAACAGATGAACATGTCTTATGTACTTGGTGTATGCTAGGCAAGAGTGCTGTACATTTTCACAAGTATTCCCTTGGTTAAGGTTCCCAGGTTATCCTATGGGACAGAAGATGCAGCATCCTGCTAACTGTTGTAGAGACGACTTTCCATAGAGCTAAAAGCAGATGCATTCTGTACATGGTTTAAATGTATTGATTCAGTAATAATTTATAGATAATACAAAGCCATCAGTTTACAAAGGTGTGAGGAAGTTCAATAAGATAGAGATCTGCAAGGAACCCTTATTTCTGATTGAAGAGGATACTTCTTTAGCTCTGAGGTTTATGCTCAGAACATGACTTGGAGCAAGGAGAGGCATAGGAGAAGTAAGTAAAATGAAAAAGCTATCCCCAAATGAAACCAAAGGGCATGCCGATAAGAACTCAGAAAACCAACTCAGCTTATTTAAGAATTAATTAAGGAGAATACAGATTTCCATTGTCATATAGTTTCTGTATTTTATTTCCAATTCATTTCCTATCCCAAATGCTACATTAAGATAGTCAGTTTTGGCATGAACTAAGGTCATCTTTCTATGAGTCTGGTCATATTATATGAGTGCTAAGATTATTAATGAAGTATTAACAGACGATTAATGGAGAATGGTCATGCCAAATACTTACTGAATACAGACAGTGCGTTGTACAAATTTAGATGTTCAAATTATTCTGGACTTGAGATCATCTTAGCATTCATTTTCATAAGAAACTGAAACAGCTCTTTTAGCTTGATTAAAAATGGTCAAGTTGCCAGGGATCTAGCTCAGTGGCCTAAGCGCCTGCCTGGCAAGTGCGAGGTCATGAGTTCAATCCCCGGTGCCACAAAAAAAAAAAAAAAAAAACAACCCAACCCCCCCCCCAAAATGGTCAAGTTCACATTTTTAAAAATATCTAATTTATAACTTTCCCTACTATTTATTAGCCTTGGAAAAGCCTTTCAGATTGAGTTATATTTGTGGAAGATTCTTAAATGTATGTTTCTGTGGTAATTAGGGCTCCTAAATCTCTCTTCTATTCGAGCTATGGTCTCTACCTTCTATCTTCGTGTCCTGGATAATTTTTGAGCAGGAACTCTTTTGTCTGTACCAGTGATGGCGAACCTTTTACAGCTTTCAATGATAAAAATAGCCCGCTGTGACATTTGTGCCATAGGTTTACCACCATTGGTCTATACTGTCTCAAATGTTTTCCTCACCCCAGGAAAATTTCTCTTTCGCTCTCTGCGAAGCAAATCTCAGAAACAATTGAAATATAAATGTCTGCTAAAAATAGAGCTAACATAATGTCAATGAGGGGTTTAGACCTCTGCGTTTCAGGGCATTCACTTACTGAAAATTGAGACTTCCTCCTTTGCCTGCCAGTCCCAGCTGGATGATTCCCAGGGTAGATCTTTTCAGCCTAACCTACCCTACTTCTGATAGGAAATCTGACACCACAGAGTCACTTGGGAAGATCCTCTTTCTTACCCTCTTTCCAACCATCTCTCCTCTCCGTAATTCTCCTTCCCACTTCCTGCTTTCCTTGCCTTTTTTTCCCCCTTTTTCTATGCTCTCTTGTTGTCTTTATGCTCAATACATTAAAAAGAGAAAATATATGGTATAAATTAATATGCATATATACATTTTAAATTATAATTTTTCTTGAGTCTTTTACTCCTTTTGTTTTGCTTTTCAAATTTTCCATTCTATATGCCAATAATTAAATCTGGGAGTGAATGATGATGATAATATTTACTGTAAGAATCTAATAACAATGTAGAAACTCAATAAATGATAGCCGATTTATTGAATTGGGTCTATGTTGGTCTAAATATAGAATCTCAAACTGTTTTCTGCACATTACCTCTAGAATGAATAATTTGACTTATAAAATATAAATGTTCACTCCATCAAAAGTGGAATTTCTTTTATTCTATTGTTTGGTGAAATTAAGTTCAGAAATAGGACTATAATTTGTAAAGGTGCTGTTTATAGACACACCATCGTGTGTCTGGACTTCCAGGTTAAAATAGTGTATGTATAGCAGCTGCAGGTTCAGCCCCTTATGTTACTGAAGTTATCACAAAAGAATAGAAAAGACAAAACTCCAAAACATCAAAAAGTAGTTCAGGCATTGGAACATTAGTCATCCCTAAAAAGGAAGACATTAGCTACAACATAGATGGGCATTGGACGTTAGCTACAACATAGATGAGTCTGGGAGACACTGTGCTAAATGAAAGAAGACAGTCCAAAAAAAGGGACAAATGTCATATGATGCCACTTATATGAGCTACTTGGAGCTATCAAAACTGTGTAGACAGAAAGGAGAACAATTAAAACAAAGTTGTCAAACACAGGGAAGCACTCATCAACACCATTAACAAACAGGATCTGACTTCTATCTCCAGTATAAACCACTCACACCTGGTGTAGGACATATTCTTCTCAAGTTCTCTAGAGCATAGAGCACAATCCGTCATATCTAGGACTGTGAAAATCCAGAGCAGATTTAGAATAACAGAAATCACCCTGAAAGAGCTCAGGCAGGCTCCAGGACAAAGGTTAACAGAAAAAGATCAGTGTACTGCTGTATACTAGAAATAGGTACCTGGAAAGCAAAATTGAAAGTAAACTTCCATTTATGGTTTCTGAATAAGAACAAAGTGATTAATTGTAAATCTAAGATAATATAGTCCTTGTATGCTGAAAACTATAAAACATGGATGAACCGAATCAAAGATCTAAACACAGTAACTGGAGAGGATCTGACCACGGATTGGATGACATAACATAGAAGTTATCAACTGTTTCCTAATTAATGTAACAGTTTTAATGACATTTATATCCAAATCTTAGCAAGATGTTTTATAGACATAGACATGAGTATTCTGAAATTTATGGTGAAAAAAATTATAAAGGCAAACTTGGTATGGTGACGCGTGCAACTAGTCCCCAGCACTCTGGGAGACTGAGGCAGGAAGAGTAGAAGTTTGAGCCTAGCCTGCACAACTTAGTGACTTGATAAGGTACTGTCTCAAAAAAAAAAAAGAGGGACTGAGGATGTGGCTGAATGTGAATGTCTTGGGTTCAATCCTCACTCTCTCAAAGCCAAACAGCTAGAATAACAAAAACAATGTTAAAAAGAATAATATAGTTTC